>VXAB01009830.1:259567-279578 GCA_013399175.1 Odontophorus gujanensis | reverse complement strand
AAAAAGAAAAAAACCCCAAAAAAACAAATGCTTTTGCAGTGGGGGTTTTTTTTTTTTTTTTTTTTTTTTTTTTTTTTTTTTTTTTTTTTTTTAACCTTGATATTAAAACAAAGCTACAAAAGCAGCTGAAATCTTCCAGTGTCCTTCAGCGAGATATCTCCATCAGCTTCATATTGTAAAATGAAGTAGATCAAAATCAAATTTGCTTTTCATAAGAAACAGCAAACACCAACTCACAGTCAGCAATAAATACAACTAAATCCAAATACTGCCACATATACTCAGCAGTTTCAGGGTACAGTGAAAGCATTTCTCTTTCAGTGTTAAAAGAAAAAGAAAAAAAAGAAAAAAGAAAAAAAAAAGAAAACCACCAATATTCATCCTGATGAAGAACACTGGGTGGTCATTTTTCAGGCACAACATTCAAAAGAAAAATAAGGTGATGGCAATAAAACAGAAGAAAATAAGTGTGAGAGAAATCAGTGAAATCACTAAAACAAGTAAACATTTCGTCCTCTCTGAAGAGATTAATAGAAATTATTTACCTCTGAGATGCATTCCAAACTGCAAGTTGAAATGTTAAATAAATTTTAGCTTCCTTTAAAGCTTATACCTTCATACATAGGCTTTACTAAGGACACTGTTATTACGGGTTTACTTTTATTCTGTCGATACTAAAAGAAGGGGATTCATTCATTTTTAAATATAATCTCGTTGAGCTTTTATCTTCGTATATAAAGTCATTGAACCAGCAAAGGATAAATGCAACAGCAGAGTTCTAGTGATTTTTATTATATATCCAAAAATTTAGAAATCCAAACAGAAAGATGAAACTGGAGAGAAGCTACAAATACCATCAGAATCAAACATGATATATTTAGTTTTTCAACAGAAAGGAAAAAGGTTCTCGGAAAGTTTTCTTTTGGTAAGCCATAAAAAAAAATCCAGACCCTGCTCTAACTTTATCTTGGCCATCAGTTTTCCTATAGGCACTGCAAGTAAAAATGTGTTTATGTGTGATTTTAAAATCAGAATATTGAAGGTCATATTTTATCCCAAAGTGATATAATGTCACACCACGGATTCACAAAAACAAAATAACAAAAAAGGTTTGTAACCACATGAGCAGTATTTACCTAAAACATACGCAGGCGTTCTGCACAGCCTGAGTACAACTGTGGTGGTTAGCTGTAATATGTCTGACTTCAGGCATCGTCAGCACATCCTTCTGACAACAAAATGCAAAGCTTCCCTTACAGAAGTATTGTCAAAAAATACATCTGACACATTTTTTGAACAATTTTCAAACAACTTTTTTCCAAAAAATTGAAAAGGGATTATCAAAGTTCTCAAGAAAACGATCCATACTGAATAGGGACAGAATGCATTTGGAGAAACAACTGTAGCTCAAAAGCAGAAAATGGATTTTACAGTGGTAACGATGAACACCTATGCTCTGTTTTCTGCCAGTAGCCACAATGAATGAATGAATTTGATACATCTGGTAGTTTTGAAGTGAGAGAGACTATAAAGCAATGATTAGGGCAGTCCTAAACCTTCTATCAGTGGTACTGTAACTCTGTTAAAAGAATGCCTGGTACTAACAGATTGATGGGATTTGCAGACTACTCTCTGTAATCAGAACTACATAAAGGTAGAGAAAAGTTATTCAGGGCTAGCATAACGTTCAACATTTACTAGAAGACATTAATAGAAGACATTAATAGAAGACATTATAAAATGCAGATGATCCAACACAAACATTCTGTCTTAATTATAGGTCATAAAAGCTAGCAAAGAAAACAGTGTATTTTTGAGTGCTCGAAGGACAAAGAAACTATAGGGAGAAAGTACACTACAAATCTCTTATTGCTTATTTCATTCTCCTTCTGCATCAGGTAAAGAACATCACAAAAAAAGGGCAAAATTAAATCAAGTTCAATTAGAAGTGACAAAAATTATACTGAACATTTACCCTTTGCAAATAATTTAAAAAAATGCCAAATACACTAATAAAACCTTTATATTTACAAAACCTTGCCCAATATTTATAAAAAATATTATTTGGAGCAATTATGAAAGCAAAATCTACTGATAACAAAGCAGTTTTCTCTTTTCTTGGGTTTGGCATATGCAAAATACTGTACTGGAAGTCTTCCTTCAAACAAAAGAAATTCAAAGTCCTATAATTATGCAAAAAATAAGCACAATTATCAAGGGACTTTGTAAAAAGTCGCGCAAGCGCAGCTTTTCAGGATCAATAGGAATTCTCAATCCTCATGTCTGTCCAGAGGAGTGCAGTAACTGATGGATATAAAATTAATTCCAGCCAGAAGTTACCATGAAATTACTTGCTACTGATTCTGCTGTATGCAAACCCTTGAATAGCAGGATGGAAAAGGTATCTGCAATGTGAACTTTGATTTGGCACAGAAAGTTACAGCCCTACAATTGATGTCTAAAGAGAACTCAAATCCAGTCATCCACAGAATGACTACTGTGACAGTCATCCTAAAGAAAACAGAAGTTTCTACAGCCATCCCTGCAAATCCATTATGTACTCACTTACATGAAGGTATAGCTGTAGAAAATATACACTAGCAGAAGACAAATCAAGAATAATGTAGCACGCAACCTAACTTGGAAGAAAATTTTACTGAGGACCATGAAACGAGAGCCTTAGAAACAGTTTGCAGTGCATTTAATGGTTGAAGGAAGAATATACCTGTTTGAAATATTTGCAACAATATTTTTACATATCAAAAATCCATTCAACAAATTAATATGTGAAGTTTAGAAGCATCATAAAGCTACAGTTTAATTTATTGCTGCCAGATGGGAGGCAGTCACCACGAAGATAGAGTAGTGCTCTAGCTCATCACATGGGAAGCATTATAGGACCTAAACAAAGTCTGCAGACAAAGAGGTCTTCTTTCAGGCAACACCATTTTGTATGGTAGGGTACTACCTATTCCATCCTCTCTCTTCTACCCTTGATAAAATAATTTAGGTATACACAGCCCTTTACAGCCATACTGCAGGAGTTATAGATAGTATTTGAAAGCAGAACACAAGGAAAACTGTAGTATTACTTTTCTCTCTCTCTTTTTACTTTTTTAATGTTAGTGAGTAAATAACCACTAATTGCTTCCAAGATGGAACTTTTCCCAAAAGCAGTCTAATCTGATTTGTCTAAGGAAGTTTATGGATTTACTTTTTGGATGTTTATGTCAGTTAAGCCTAACATAGGCCTTTTTATCAAATCCTTACAGCCCCTTATGTTCCCAAAGCAATTAGAAAGAGGGGCAAAACCAACAAAATAAAAGACAGAAAAAATAAACTACACTGTAGTAACTGATTAGAACATTTTCTCACATAGTCATCTCTAATCTATACACCATTGCTGTAAATTTTATACCCTTTTGAATGAGAGCATAAAAACAGTATGTTATCAGCACGGAAATGCCTCAATCCATCAAGCTCCTCAACTACTTTGCTAATTAGAAAAGCGGAGGAAAAAAGTTAGCCCCATTGAAGCTTTTTGTACATTCGTATCCAAATAAGAAGAGACTGAAGATTTCAGATTTCTTCAACTATTTTCCTTTTATGTCTGCTGTCAAATCAAATACTGAAATTGAAGGATTCTTAAATAGGAAATGCTAAAAAATTAAGACTCTTACAGTTATATCTTAATTCAAATGAAACAGTAAAATGAATTCACTTATTTCCAGTGGCGAGGGACTATTTGCTATTTAAAATGCATTCCTACAAGATGTTACTGTTAGTCATCTCTTTTTAACTGATAAAATAACCAAGAGGTGCTATTTTTTGAGAAGGACAATCATTTTAGCTCATACCACAAGCATGCATTTTGATGCACCTAAAAACTAGCACAAAAGTGAGCTTTTAACACTGCTTCCTGAACAACACAATGCATTGTCTTGAGAATGGAAGAAATGCCATAGAAGACTGGAGCAACACAAGGAGTTTTCTTTAATTGGAAATAGTACATCCTCAGCAGGAGAGCTAAGGGAGGTGGAATAGGATCATGCTTGAGGGAAGAACAGGATACTGCCAGCTTGGTTTCATGCTAACATATATGCAAACAACAACAGCAAGACTAAGCAGAGAAAAGGTGGAACTTGGTTTCCATACTACAACACTGGTACTACAAAACTGATCAATGAATACTTGAAAAAATATGAAAGAGAGTATTTAAAATCCAGGGATAAGTGCACAGAAAAACAAGCAGCTCTCCAACACAACTGCATTCTTTAAAATACACTATGGAAAACACTTTGGTCTGATGAATCTACCTTTAAACCAGCACTCATTGCAATGAATCAAGCAAAAAATTGATTTGTTTAAACACAAATAAAGTGCGCTATTTAATAGGGAGACTGAAAGTCAGTTCCCATAGTTACCATAAGCTGCATTTCAAAGGTTCAATGTTGACCTAAAGCACTTTCTTCTAAATCTTTCATATAGGAAGATTTTTCAAAAGACTAGAAATGCTTGAGCTTCTAGTTTAATCTTTGAAATAACTTTACAGTAGAATCGCTTCTAGTTACATCCTTAAATTAACCACAGCTTCTAGAGTTTGTGTTCATCACAGTTTTCATCCCTACATGGTCAAAGTACAGAAAATACCTTTTTACACAAAACAAATCGCTCTCTGAAAATAATTTTTTTATGTTAAAGAGAGACCGTAGGCTCCTGAACCCTCACCTGATTCTTTCAGTATTTGGCAGTAAAACCCCCAGGCAGTAGATAGAGGAACAGAGAATCAGAGTTTGAAACATAGATAACAAATGACACTCACATTAAGTTAACTGGCTGTTCATTCTTCAAGTATCTACACTGGCAAGTGTCCTTCTAGTAATGAGCTGGCAGTTAATTTCTTACCTAAACAAATACTATGGTAATGATAAACCAGAAATTACCTGCATTTTTCCTGTTTTGTCTAGATCTGGCCAAACGTAATCAGCTTACAATTAGGTTAAGTAGCTTGCTTAGTATTCTATTTATAAAACTGATTAGATGCTAAGCAGTGCAGGCAACAGTTTAACACTTTATTTTGATTATAAGAGCAGAGGCAGAGGGAAAGAAACAGGAAGGAGGAGCGGAACTCAGCTGAGAAGGAAGACAAGACTCAAGACAACTTCTGAAAGGTTATTGTATTTTGGGAAGTGTAGATCTATTGCTCTATGCACATTGTACATTTATGTATTAGCTGATTAAATAGCCCATACTTAGAATTTTGAAAATATTACTACTAAAATCTTATTTGAATGTATTTAAATATTAATTTTTGTGCATGGTTGGAGTTGTGTTGTTTTTTTTTTAATGCAGTTGAAGACTAAGTCTGAGGACACCCTATCTAGCAGTGCAATTTCATTGAAGAAACCAGCTGATGGTTTATTATTGGACAAATAAATCTCTTCCAATGCTGACTCTCAAAGCACTAAAATATGAAGTTGAGCTTCTTGCTCCTAATTGATTTTTCAGGGAGAAAATGGTGCTAAGATGAGGAAGCAGGCACCTAAACAAGCAAGACGGATGAGTGCTAGGAGAAATTCTGTTCTGAAGGACTCTTGAAGCTTACTGTAATGTATTAGTAGACAGTGTGGCTTGTGAATGTCTGATATTTTCCACTCTTCATGAAACAAAGTTTAGCAATTTATTTAAATCTTATTTAAACTATTTAAATAAGTCAGAAGAAGTTCATACATATTGACTAGTGTTGGTCTTCCTGGAGGGAGTGGAAATGATGTTGCCCAGACTTAGAAAAGAGTACATTCAAGCTGCACGAAAATTACCACTGATGAGGTTCTGAAGTTTAGCTACCTGAACAGGGCTGAAAAGCTAACGGCATGAGAAACTTCTGGATGTGACAGACAGAGCCACAAGGTTGGATTTCACAGGCAGTTAAACTGGACTTGCATTAAAATAGCCAAACTTCATAGACAACTGAAGGTAACAGGGAGTTTCTAAGATGCGTAACTTATATGCAAGCAGCACAAAACGCCATCACATCTCTAACATCACAAAATTACATAGACAGTAGCAGCAGAAATTTGAGCAAAGGTGTAGCAAGACCAAGATCAATGGGGGAAAAGTTATTAGGGTTGACCAACTGGCAGAGCCCTGACCTTGATGAGAACATCCTAATTAGGACCACAAACCAAACAAGTTGATCTGACCATACTACACAAGTCAAACTTTCTTCCACAATAATAAGAACTGAGGTGGGTACCAGGTTGCTTCCCCTACCTAACAGGAGAACAGGTTGCTCAGATCAAGCAATCCAGTTATTTCTAAGTCAGTGCCTGCAACTGCATCTACCCACACAGACCTGTCAAAGAACATCTTTGACACATGGCTCTAATTTAACTCCTCATTTCCTCACCTATGTCACAGAACTATTAGTACTTATCTTCTCACCTGCTTCAATAAAATTGTTTTTGGCACTATCAGTGACAAACACAAGAAAGTTAATTCTTTAAGTTCCTAACTTTTATCTCTTGCTACATTATTTTTTACAGAAACACAAAGTATATGCATCAGAGACTCTGTGGTTGACTTCTCACACATTCTCTTTAAGTTGGACTTGAATTGTTCATAGTAATGCCACGTCTCTGCATGAAAGGGAATGACAGATGCATAATAACTATCACATGGAGTGGAAAACATTTATAGGATATGAGAGAACTGAAAAGATGCCAGAGGAAAAATATGTTAACAAGTTCACAGGTTACAATGGTGAAAAAATATAAACATCAGGGCAAGCGTTTAAAACTATCAACAATTTAACAGAGCTTATAATAGTTCACAATAGCCCTTACTCAGACTGTTTTTAGAGGATAATATGCACAACTTCATCTTAACAACAACATAGCAATAATTTTCAAAATACACACTGTACATTCACTACCAAGTGTTAGAGTAAACTCAATGAACCAAATTTGCTACTTCCTGTCAAAAAGACAGAACAAAAAGGATCGCACAGTACATAAAGATAAATAAAACACAAATAAGCACGAGAAGGTTACATTTTATGTTAAACTATATTTGTAGCAATTACTTTATTTACCTTTTTGTTTTCTTGTAATTTTCCAGCTGTAATGTCTGCACGCATTTGTATCTTTCCAATTCACACTGCTCACATAGGTCCTCAAGACACAATAGGTGAGACTCCATTTCTTCAAAGTTTGCCTCTAGACGGGCTACATGAAATATTTATATGAACATCAAACTGTATCAATAGATGCACAACCCACCCAAATAGAAATGGGAATTCATAGAGGTAAATAATTGATTAACACCATACTAATTACATATACATAAACGGATCAGAAAGATAAACACATCTCAGATCACAAAGTAAAGAGGGGACAACAGCACCATTTGAACTGAGATCTAACTGCAGCTCTCTGCAGTAAGACGCCGAATCACTTGCTATATTTGCCGCAGCATATATGTGGCCTGTACTTGTTGAAAAGAAGCAGGCAGAATCTGTAGCTTAATTTTTCTTGTCAAGCACACCTTCAGTTTACTCCTTCCTGCATCATTCTTACCTTATTGCACTCTACCACTTCCTGAAGGGGGGTTGTGGTGAGGAGGGGGTTGGCCTCTTCTCCCAGATAACTAATGACAGGACGAGAGGGAATGGCCACAAGTTGCGCCGGGGAAGATTTAGATTAGATTTGAGGAAAAATTGTTTCTCTGAAAGAGTGGTCAGGCACTGGAATGGCCTGCCTAGGGAGGAGGTTGAGGCACCATCCCTAGCGCTGTTCAAGAAGCGTTTAGATGAGGGGCTAAGGGATTTGATTTAGTAGTGTAGTGGGTAGGGATGGTGATAGGAGGATGGTTGGACTAGATGATCTTATAGGTCCTTTCCAACCTAATGTATCTATGAATCTATGAATCTAATTCTAATCTTAGGAAGGAAGCTGTACTGAACAAGACTAGTACTGATCTTAAATATTCAACTCAAGTAAAATATAATGAGAGAATTGTAATTCTTACATGACCTTGTGATAACCTAAACCGTGGGCTTTAAAAATTTACCAATAAAGATAGATTGATGGGAAATCTCTATCCCAAAATACACACACACAAAAAAAAAATCTCTTTTTTAAGTTTAGACTCTGGACATTATGGATAAAGAGATCGTGCCTATGAAAAATCTTATATTATAGTTCATCCAGTTTTAATCAGAAATTTAAATCTCCCGAAGTACCTTCTGACCTGAATTACCCTATGTGAATCTTACATTAAAAATCTCTCTCTCCTAATGGGTGATTAAATACTGAGTTCCATGTCCCTCATTAGGATCCCAAAATGGAAAAAACTGATTTTTCAAAACTCTAATGAACTTATCACTCCAGGACGGAGCTCTGTGAATTATTATCCACACTCTCGCCTTGATTTCTCCTATACCAGAGGGAAAAAACAATAAATTACATTTACATGTTTATAAACAGACTAGCAAGCAAAGAGTAGATTCACAGGATTTATTTTGAGATGGATGGGTCCCTTAAAGGCCATCTATTCCAACTCCCCTGCAATGAACAGGGACACCTACACCTCAATCAGGTTGCTTAGAGCCCCAACCAGCCTGAGCTTGAGTGTGTCCAGGGATGGGTATCCACCACCCCTGTAGGCAACCTGTTCCAGTGCTTCACTACCCCTATTGTTACTTTTTTCCTAATATTCAATCTAAATCTCCACTCTTTTAGTTTGAAACCATTTCCTCATATCCTGTCACAAGAGAACCTACTAAAGATGGAAGTGCAGTTTAGAGTTACATGCACTAATCTGAAACTTGATAGTCAGTGCAAAGAACTACACAGATGATGGAATGGAAGAGCAGAAGAACCTAAAGCAATTCTGGTTTTGACAAATGGCTGTGCTCCTCCTGAAGACATTTCTGTCAAATCTCCAAATAGTGTTTGGACTGTGCTACTTGGAGCCTATCTTGGAACATACAAACTTTCGACTTCCTTATCTATTACAATTAGAGATTGCTATAACAGTGCAATTAAAAGACTCCATAAACATACAAGCATGCATATTCATACGTGCAGCTCCAATTACTTTCAAAGATTTTTTTATTGCTAACAAGAAAGTAAGGTAATGATCCATGTCAGCCAGAAAAGGAAAAATGATTCATGTAATCAGCAAAGATCATTTAAAAGAAAGCTACTGGTAATTCATGTGGAAACAAGTCTGAGGAAAAAAAACGTTCCAGTTAGATAGATTATGATGTGGAACACACATTGTTTATCACACCCGACTTCCTCTCCCAAAAAAAATCCAGCATTTATTCAAAGTGTCATAGGATAACTAATTAATGACTGGTTGTCCCTTTTTGCTTAAAATACAGACTCCTAAGCGAACTAAAAAACAAATTTTTATATCAAGCTAACATGGCTTTTAGAACAATTGCTCACTTAGTAATTTTGCATAATACACGAATGCTGCAATGTTCAAGATGATTCAGTAAGATACCTATCAACCACTGATTTTTTCTACTTAAAAACAACACACATAAAAAGCCTCATCTGTACTTGCTATTGAAATAATACTAAAAAACAACTACAAAGAACAGGAAAATATAACGAAAAGTGAATTCGAGTGGCCAGCTGATTCCTAGCACTAGCATTTGAGCAGCCTCTAGTGGGAACAGCAGAAAATTGAGTGCACCTGAAGCACAGGAACAACTTCAGAACTCTTCTCAGAAGACAAGAATCTTGCTTTGTCACAACATGGACTTCAGATTTTCTTTTCAAAATGAAAGGCAATTTACTTGCTTTTCACAAGCAATGTTGCCACAGCAATTGCACAGCACTAGCTATGGTTATGAATTGACATCTCTTCTTCCCAAATGGGAATATAAGCACTAAGCATCCAAAAGAAGTTTCAGGAAAAGCTGTGTATTTAATTTAATCTAATGAAACTTAAGACATGAAGGTTTGATCAGTTCTTATTCATCTGTAGATATAGTTAAGCTCATACTTTCAAGAAGGTATTTAGAAAAAATACCAAATTGTACTGTTCTTTATTTCCAGTTTATTGCTTGCAGTGGCAACTAGAACAAACCTGCCCCAGAAAGCCAGCTAATCTTCTAAAGAATACTTCCATGACTACTGTGTTTTTCTCATTCAAAATTTCAACTAAAAAAGCTTTAATCTGAATATATCGAGGTAGGCTCCAAGCAGGACAGAAAATTCACCATCTTTTTACACAGGCTTGTAATTTAAACAGAAACAAGAAAAACAGAAATTAAGCTTAAATATGTTTATAAGGACAGATCAGTCATGGCATTTTAGAACACAAAACATCCTAAGTATAGAAATCACACAACTGGTCATTAGGCACTAATCACCATCACACTCTGAAACAATGCTATGCAGAAGAAAAAACACTCATTATACCCTTAAATTAAGAATTTTCCAATAATACTAATATACTACACTTGGTAGAAATACAGTATTTCATTAGACATCTAATAAATAGACTCGTACTTTAGGTCACATCTGTCCAACAGCATTTGTTTGCCCCCTATTTCTCATGCGATCACATGTACAACAATATTAAAAGTTTAGATTAAAAGTTTACCTAGTTCTAATTTTTCAAAATAAGTCTTCTGATTAAACATTAACATATATTAGATAGAATGATCTTTCACCAGTTTACACAGACTTCTTTGCTTAACAGCCACTAGCATATTAAGATACTCATCTAGAACTCAACAACAGAAAAAAGAAATCTCAAAAATTAGGAAGCAGCAGTTTTTATTTCAGTAACCATTTATCAATCTATTTTCTTCCCACTCTCACTAATCCAAGTATTTGAGCCTTCATTTGGTCTGACACCTATGTCCATGACCAGCTTCTCTGAAATCAGTATCAAGATGATGCTTAATGTTAGGATGTTTGGTTAAAAAAAAGAAAAAAAAGTGAAAAATGGACTTGATTCAACATTTGCATACAATGATTTCCTGAAATCAAAATAGACATTAGAGTAAATGCCCCGGATAAAATAGGAAGCATATTTATATTAAAAAAAAGTATGCCAGATGTTGGCAAGCATATTTTCTACAGTCTCTCAAATAAAAGTCATCTTAAATAATGATTCAGATGCTGGACTTTGAAAGGACAACTGCCCTTTTCACTTTAACAAGAGAGTAATTTTTTTCTTCAAGAATTTTAACAACAACTATGAGATTATATACAGTACATATATGGACTTCAAATGAAAGAAAGGACTGACTGACAATAAGGGTACCTAAGTTAAAAAAACTTTATAGTGTGCTACTAAAAAAACATGTCTTGTTATATTCAGAAAAAGCTGAAGAATCTGTACATGATTTATACTGATTTTATGTAGGTCTCAAAAAAGGTCACTTTGTTATTATCTTAAATTTATTTGACGAAAAGCAGCCTGGGTTCCCTATCTACTTACAAAATGAAAGCATTTAATAGATTCATTAGAGGCACAGTATGACACACCACAGAACTATTTCACTTTCCTGAAATGATTAGCTAAAGTACATCTTCGAGGCACAAACCAGGACACAGCAGCTTACCATTCCATTTTCATTTATTAATATTATTTTTTAAGACAGTACTAATCACCACTTGGAAGGAAATATCTGCTTTTTCTAAATATAAGCTGTATCTCAGACTTGCATAAGAATAAAAACAGTAAGCAAAATATCACAGCAAAGTTCTGGTAAATCACTTTCAGAACTGCAGATGTTGAATTTGATATAGATTATACCTTTCTCTTCAAATAGACTATACAAATTACAAAAAAATAAAAATAAAAATAAATTAAAAAAACAACTCACAGTGGTCATGAAGAACTAATCTAGGCAAATTACTTGAAATCTGACATGTGAAGTGAAGCTAGAAGATGTGGTTCAGATCTCATGACCTTAGTAATGTATCTCAAATGTATCTTCCTAGAACAGACTGCTTAATACTTCCTTATCTGCTGATCAAGTTATTCTTAAGAAACTGAGACTCCTCCAACTAATTTTATAACCAGGGTGTGATTAATTCCAGTTCATAAGTCTGTAACATTAAGATTGGAAAGGTAACCTGAATTCATTAAAATTTATGGCATTTGCAGTTAGGAAGAAATCTTTATTTTTATAAAGAAATTTCCATTAGGTTTTATCATATTGTTTATCTTTGGCATACCAGTAGGCTGCATCAATTTATACATGATGATATTAAATTTTGTATTTAAATAAATCAGTACACGAGTTGATATTTCCGTAGAAAATGAAAAAGATTTTCAAAAAGCCAATATTAACTGGTTGCCACACGCAATAAAGCCTTATGAAATCATGTGATACAAGATAAGTGTAATAAAAAATGAAATAAATTCTATACTTCAAAAAGGAAATAATGAAGTTATTATTAGCCTACCTAGGAACGAAAGTTCCTTGCCCCTAAAACAAATGATGATGTAAAACAAATTATTAAATTAAATGGCACAGACTCATACAAAAATGTGACTACACACATTAGCATTGACACTACTTACGTATCATTCAGAATTTAAGACTTAAAAATTATTATTATTAACTGTTCATATCAAGACACACAGTTGCCATACAACCCTTCCCCTCCCCAGTATTATGACACATACAATATTGAGAGCAACCATAACAAATTTTGTTCCATTATGAAGCCAGTGAAAGGAGAACTACCTTATCATAAAAACAACACGTTTGGGGAGTAAAGTTAAATTTTATTATGAAGTTCACAATATCTGAACTTCTGTCTAAGCCTGATTTGAATGTTTGTTATGTCTATAAAACCTTACCTAGGCTTGCTGTAAGGCATTCCAGATCCGCTAAAAATCCAGGAATTTGTTGGAGCTGATCCTGTAGTTCTACCAGACTGTTCCTTTTCCTCTCCCAGTGTGCAGAAAGCATGACAACTTCACTGTCCACCAGCTGAAACAAACAGGTTATTGGCTTTACTTGCAAGTTTATGTACCTGTTTATGAGCATCCTGACCATTTTTTAATGCACGCTTTTGGAGGTGTCAGTGCAAAAATTTTACAGCACTACAACTTACATATTTCTTGGATAAAAATGCACCATGCTTAAGGAAGTCCTTCATGGTATGAAATACATCAAAATGCATTGATTGAAACAAGATAAAAAGTCTTTTCTCACTATACTAATCAATAAAGAACACATTTCAAGAATTTTATCAACAGCAAACAGTATATGTCTGAAAGTATGACAGCAGAATTGTACTAGTACACAGTAACAACACTGCAGTGCTGCATCGAAAGGCTTACTTAAGTTGATAACTTAGTTTAATATTATTAAGTGATATCAATTTAACCAACAGGTGAAACTGACAAGTTAATATAACTTTTCCCCATTTTCTCACCTATTACCACTCCAGAAAATTGAACATTTGGTTTGGAAGAAGCTTCTGTTTCAAAACTAGTTTCATCATTAAAAATTACAAGTCTGTGACACACTACATTTATCTTCATAATATCAAAACACACTTGAGATGGCAGCTGTCCATCTTAATAAAAGTGCAAATTTTGCACATTCTAAATTCTAAAGCTTTAGAAAATGAAAAGAATGGTGTTTTTAAAAAAGTTACCTTCACATCAGTCTTCCTCTTCTGATTTTGTGATAAACTTAACTTCATGAGTTCCAAATCTTTCTGAATACACTTCTGTTGCTCACTTGCTACTCTGTAACTTTTATTATACAATAAAAGTATATTATTATGCAATAAAAGTTACAGAGGAGGATATGCTGTTTAAAAGTGGATTTTTTTGTACATATATATTTTTATTTTAATAAATGTAGGTCAGATTCTACAAAACACAGCAAAATATAAGGGAAATATTTGTTACTTAAGATTTCTTTATGTAATATTTGAGATTATTCAATTACAGCTTCCCTGATCTTAGTTCCATCACTCATTCTTCCTCTCGCATAGAATTGCAGCCCTTGGACATAGCTGCAACCTAAATGCTTCAGTTTTCATACAATTCAGTAGCAGAAACAGAAAAAGTCTGAGAAACAGGCAAAGGTAGTTCTGAAAGACTTATAAATATAATTCAGTGCACTTCAGATAAATGCCTTCAAAAGAATCACAACCTCTTCTGTTTCCAAATCCTTTTGACTACCCACCACTGCCAAAAAGCCATCCTGTTTTACCAGAAGAGGCTCGAAACATTATTCCAAAGTTCAGTGAGTAATCAAACACTTCAGAAGACTGGCATCCTTATTTTAAATAAAGTCAGATCAATTTTTGAGAGTGAAATAAGGAAATTAAACATTAGAACAATCAAATAAACAAAACAAAAAAAAAAGATTTTTTTTGTATAAGATGGGAAAAGCACCAGAGATCCCTACATGTAACTAAAATTACAAGCAATTAAAAGCAGTATTTTAGAGTAATTTTGTAGAAGAAAATGTAAACTAGCATCTATAATTTAACACACTAAGACTGTAGGCAGAAATTATACCTTTAAATTGTCAGGTTCCTTTCTCTATTCAAGAGAGCTGTCTGATTTATTTGCTATTGGCCACTACCAGGAACAAGCTACTGGATAAGTGGACCTTTAGGTCTGATATAATACAATCAATCCCATGTGCTTTCAAAATTCTGATGTTATTGCAACCTGCATTCCCTACTTTCATAAAATCATATCTTAGATACTCTCAAAATTAGATAAGTGAACTTCATAGAAAATTTTCTGATCTTTTTAGAAGCTTTTTAACTTTTCCCAGCAGCCATAACATGGGAGACACTGGCTTTATATACAAGGAAACTCGCAATATTCCACTTCAAAAACTGTAATTCTAAAAACAATGTAAGTACTGCAGAATTGTATGAAAGCTATTTAAGAGATCATCTAAAAATAATGATGAGTAGTAAAACACACAACTGGCGGAGAAATCAATCTCTAGTAAATGAAGATTTTCACTAGAACTGGTAGAAAAGCTGGGCAGCAGTGAGAGGTTTTTTTATATATTGGAAGGTGACACAGAGAAAGCTTCTACAAAAACCAGAAGAATCAGGAAAGACACAAAGTGAAGGTTGCATCCAGGGACAGAGAACCACAGAGCTCAGTCCTGTTCTGCATCACACCACACAGCTAACACTGCCTGCCCCTTAAGCAGGGTTTAAAATGGGAGGTCTGGTGGGGACAAGATCAATGCAAAAGTACCACTTACGGTGGCTTCCTTTCTCTTTCTGTTACAAATAAACTATAGAACTCATTGCTTTACTTCCAGGAGAGAAAAAATGAATTAAGTCAGAAGCAGGTAGAGACACTTCTTGAATCTTTTCAGCCAGACAAGTCAAATCTTGCCATTTCCTGCCCACCAGGAGAAGTAGCAGCATCAGAGTAACAGCCCTACCCCACGCTAACCACCACCACACGTCAACCCCAAACACATTCTACACTTCCCAGCCCTGTCAGTGCTTCTAACTAGCTACACAGTGGTAAAATGCAACATCATTTCTGCAGCTGCCTGCATCTAACCACATTATTTATTATTTGCATTACGTTACCATTTACATTACGTCATTTACATTACCACTTAATGTAGATGACTTGCAGTCTTGCATATTCCCAGATAACTCAAAACATTTCAGATAGCAGAAGAACAGTGCAAAAAGGGGCTATCTAAACAGCTGGATGTGTCTTATTCTTACCATCACCTTCTTGCCACACTTTTTCCTTTCTGGTTTCAGATGTTAAAACTGTCTTTATTTTGAACCATCCACTTTTGCTCTTTCCATTCTTCCCCTGTCCCACTGATGGGGGACTGAACAATGCCATGGGGGTGCTCAGCTGGTGCCCAGAAACAACCTAATGCTCTGCTACTAAAAATCTTAGTTTAAAGTTATGTACACACTTAAGTATCTCAATAAATACATTTTTTTTCTTACCTCTCCAGCTTTTGCACAATCTTTGGCTCCTTTATGAAGGGCAGCCCAAGCGTCTTCATATCTGAAGAGAAGAAAGATAAATAACATGTTTTTTCCAGCTATATCCTCTTAATAAATGAAGAGGATTTATGGGTACAGGTGTGCTTGTACTTACAGGGATTACAGAAATACAGTTTTAACACCCGTCAAACTGTCTTAGGATAGTAAATACCAAAAAGAAATACAGAGCAAGAAGTAATTTCTTTCAAAAAGGAACTGATCTATGGTTTTTGTTTTCTAACTGCTAGCACACATTAAGAGCTAAATGGACTCAGACTTACTTACAAAATTGCAGACTACAGGCTTAAGTACTACTTGGAGCCCAATTCCATTAAGAAAATGAAACAACAGGACTAATAATTTGTTCCTCTTTCCCCAAAAAAGTGAGGATAGGCAGGTTTTTGAAGACACAAACAGAAAGAACATTTGTAGCACAGAGAATTTTCATTACTCAGAAAAGATGTGATGAAATACGCACAGAAAATATTTTATTTTCATGGCAATGACAAGTATACTGTCTATAATTCCATTATAACAAAAGTAAATCATCAAATGTTTATGAAAGTTGGAAGACAGCAAATTTAAACCACAGGCTGGGCCTCACTGCTGTTATCCTTCTTCCTCATGCATGGGACCTGAAGTTATTTTTCAAATGCTTCTTTTCATACACCATGTCTAATTCATCAACATTACAGTACTTAAGAACTGTGCAAGCTTTAAATATATGTATTATTTGCTAACTAACCCTGTTCTACCCACTGCAGAAGATCAAGAAAGCTAACAGCAACACGAACACATTCTTCTTCTCATTTTATTCACCTAGCGAAGTCAGTTCTGAAATAACAGGAAGCAGACACTAACAAAAAAAAATAGAAGCTCATACCTGCTCAGTAATTCCAGTCCAGCAGAAAACTCTGGTGAATACTGAGCAGTTCTATAGAGAAAATGTAAACGTACAAACATTATTTAATAGAAGGTTGTTATACACTGCATAGGCACACACACACACAAATACATCTTTATTTGACAGATATACTAAGCACAAGAATATTTGCTAGCATTCACTTTTGCATTTTGTCAATTCATGTTTAAAGTTCATTACACAGCATATGTTAAAGAATATTCCAAAGCTGGTCTTCCCCCAGTATGTTTTGGTAGTTCATTCTTAACTGTTCTTTATTTTTCCCTTTGAAAACAACTTATGTGAGACTATTTCTTGTATAGTTAACAAGTATGCAGGACAAACATTGTGCAAAGTTAAAATAGCAGACAGAAACAGCCCAAAAATACAACTACTAGGTTCTTTATGATCCTCAGTAATAATTTTTTATTAATACATTCTACAGTAAATAATAAGCTAAAGAACATTTTTATGTGCTATTGATTCTTCATTTGATGCATTCATTACCAACAGCCTGAAACATGAACATAACATATAATTAGATAAAGAAAATTAACAAAGTAGCACTTTTAAGGATGTATTATGTGAAGATCTTAATATCATCCAAGATAAGTCTCTTGGAAGATTATCAGAATAGATAATTTCGCCCTGTCATTCAAAAGTTTGAATGGAAAACACAAATATCATAGATAATTTTTTTTTGCCTTAAAATACGGGAAAAATCATAGATTCAGTGAAAACAGACCTCACACAAGTCTCTGGTTAAACCTATGCTCAATGCAGCAATGGCATCACACCAGCTTGCTCAGAGCTTTGTCCTCTTGCAACCTGAAAACCTCTGAGGGCAGCAATCGCGTCACTTATAGACATTAGGTAGTTTCCCCTTATAGTTATCACAGGTTGAAACAATATTCTAAAGTTCAGAGGATCAAAACCAACTATAGCTCTTAAAGGTTCTTGCAATGGAGATATACAAAATACATGCAGAACATAGTACCTACGTTTTCTGTGTTTAAGTGGTTCATTTTTGTTCTTACAATAAAAAATTACAAACAATTTTAGTACATGAAATTCACAGACTGTAGAAAATTACACCTCTGTGTACTGTATTCCGAATCTTTTAAAAAGTACTACACCAAAAAGCATTTAGGCATATCGTTCAAAGTTCTACTAAGCCAAGTATGTAATCAATATTAAAATACTTTGTTACTAAAATAATATTCTGCAAAATTTCATATAAATATTTTTGTAAATGGACTATAACAGCCCTTTATGTATTTTCTTTAATAGTAACATCCTGGATTAATGCTATACATTAAGGAGCACATAAGTACCTTTGTCTGCTTTTTTTTGCTTCTCTTGATTTATCACCCAAAGTCTTCAACCTATAAATCAAAACACAAAAGTAATAGACATTTCCAACAAGGAGCGGCTTGTCTGAACACATAACATGTTAATTCCAATCTATTACATTTGATTTTATACCAGCTTATTTCAGAAACGAATCAAATTTCACTAGGTTCTGTGGAGACTGTCATTTATAATTATTTCCACCTACACTGATTCTAAACTGTGAGGTTTTTCTGCAAATGCATTGAGTAACTGAGGACAAAAAAGTTTATCAGGAGGTACACAATCAAGTCATTCAGCTCTGGATGCTACTTCCCATAGTAGACAAGGATAAAAGATCTGCATACAAATAGCCAATCCATGCTGAAGAACACCTCCTGTAAGAAGGCACATGTGCCAAGGAAAAGCATGACAGTCATATATACATATTTGCACCCACTTGCAATAAGTTTGCCAACAGAAGACTAGCATGAGAACTTTTCATCTGCCAGCTACCAGAATCTCCAGCAGCATTGCCACAGTGCACTGCTAACCAAGCAAACATTAGGCTTCTTTCATCTATGGTCAATTTCAAGGTGACCATTTAAAATTAGTTTTGTTAAAAACAAAACAACAACAAAAGCAAGGAAACAAAACAAATAAACAAGAACAAACATCCCCCCCTTCCCAACCCAAGAAATAAATAAAAAATACCAACAAGTAAATAACAAAGAAAACAAAGCCCTCCACTTTGACACTTTTTTTTTTTCCAATCAACCTAAACATATTTGCTACAGGGTCATAAGAGAGTATGGAACAAAAACCTCCTTTTCATTCCCTGCCTACCAAGACGCTGGATGTCCTTTGGCATTCCAGCTGACTGGAACAACAAGAGTTAGGAAGAAATAAAGGACACAGATACGAGCAAAACGTAAGTGACCCATAAGCTTCAGGATCTGCTCTAGATGTGGCTCAGATATATAACCCTGAGCAACACCCTGATACAAAGATAACCTGGCTGCATCTACACTAAGCTCCACCACCCCACAGTCCTTGCTATCACCACCTTTTAGGAATTGATTGACTATCTAAAAGACATACTAAGACAGCTTTCCACTCCCTGTTAAAGAGCTGCTCATAACAGTCAACCACGTAGCAACAACCACAGTGCACTGAGGAAGAGAAACACTATTCCAGAAGACACTGCAATTTGCCCTTCTCTCTAATCACCTTCCCCAGAATGCACCTCTGCCAGTAAAAGCAGTACTGCTCCATGCACGGATTGAACAAACTGCTGGGTCACAACTACCAGGTCTTTTATTAGGATATGTGTCATGCAGTCAGAAATAAAAGTTAAAGGTTTCATAACACTGACTTCCTTTCAGCAGTGTTCTCTGTACAAAGTACAGGCAGTGTGAACCACAGCACTCAAACTAACAGAAGCATACAAATTGCAGCCAGAGCACAAAGATAGCTTGCTTCTTTTTTTATTTTCCTTCTCCTGTAGAAGATAAATGGGTCACAATCTAGACGTCTCATGCATGGGAGACACAGATGTAGACAGGAGACACATCCGAGCATGGGAAAGAGAACTCATTTCTTTGAATGCAGAAATGGCTAACAACTTCAAAGTGTCTCTTCTGCAGGCTACACAACCCCAGATTTGGTAATTTGCAGCTGTAAACTAGTGCTCTCTTATTCCTTTGGAACAGATACTCTCTTTAGAAGCCCTGAAAAAGATGGCTTTGAGATTTTATCATCTAGGAAGGGAAATGGGGGCAAA
>VXAB01009830.1:229898-254040 GCA_013399175.1 Odontophorus gujanensis | reverse complement strand
GGGGGGGCAGTTATGTGTGTCATTATAGGTTATAATGGTTCTAGGTACATTCAATCAACTGGAAAATTGATACCAGAATCCCTTTCATCCTCCACTTGTGTGCTGCTATAGGAATGAGATCTTTAGATTGTCTCTGAAGTGGCTTTTTGAAAAGCAGTGTTGCTCTTTGGCCTTAATACAAGCTAAGAGCTAAACGTCTGCTAAGTGAACAATGACTGGGTTGGTCATTACAAGCACTGGCATTTGTGTAGGTCAGAAAGGTTGCTTTAATGGCAGGCAGCATATGAAGATCTGTAGCAAAGCATATGACATTTTCATTTTGCTTAGACTGACAACAATGTTTGATAGTGCAAACTTTCTCCTTCCCTGGATAGTTTAGTCATAAGACTAAGAGGAGAAGGACTTGAATCAGCAAGTCTGACGTATTCACAGACAGGAATTTCAAATGCTGGCAGAAGCTCTGCAGTCTGGCCTTAGGAAAGTAATTTTGGCCTCTTTTCCTCATAGCCCTGCTAGTGGAAACTGCTTTGTCCTGCATACAGTTTTTGAATGCTCAAATCTGAAGTGTTATACCGGGTCTCTTTTAACTTAGAAATTACACCAAAGTCTTCAAACACTGCTGACCTCATTTTTTGGTCCATTTTTTTTCATTTGTTTTAAAATAATGCAAGGAACACAAAACAATGCACAACATCAGTTCAAGCAGGGAGCAAAGCTCATTTGCTGACAGAACAAAGTACCAGTTCAGTGTCACCCCTGACATCTATTACACCAGTCGTCCACTGTGATGATGTTCCTAAGAGACATGTGCTTAAGAGCTGACAAAAGTGAAATTCCAAATCTCACTTGAGGAAGAAGGTTTAGCAGAGATCTCATCTATTCTCTGAAAACTATAGTAATACTATATACGTATAGATGGGACCAAGTATGTGATGGTGATTATTGTCAGCTGGTATTCTTGAAGAGGCAGAGGACGTGCATGTTTTGGAGAGCTGAGGTCTGCTTTCAGCCTGGAGCTCCATGGAGGCTGCATACTGATGAATCTCTCTGAAGGTCTTCAGCATGTTTTATTCTGCTTGATGAGAAGTATCAGCAATTGGCAGATGCTACTGCTAGATAAGCGATAAATGCTTATATATTTGTATTTGAAAGTGAAACTGATAACTGTCCCTTGTTTTGTCTGTCTGAAGAACATGAAGTCCTTCTGATGGACACTCCAAAAAAGGTCAGCATTTTATGTAACTTACTAATAAGTAAGCCTATCTGTCAGTTTAAACAGTTGCACTGTGAAGGACAGAGGTACAAATACATGTTCTATATGTTCTTTCACCTGTAGATCTATGAATGCTGTCCTATATGGTAAAGGTGCAATATTGTTTGCGCCAGTAGTCTATCATAAATTTGGATCTAGGTTCCTCTTCCCACATCAAAAACTCGTAACAGTACTTTGCATGTGGTTGTAAATGGTTCAAGGTCTCAAGGAGCAGTGGAGGCCAGCTGCTCTGTAAGGGACAGAAGCTGAGGGAAATCATTCACCCTGGGTTCAGTCTCACACCATGCCCACTTGAAGTGAACAGGTCAAGCCCAGAGATGGTAGTGAGATTCAACCAGATCACCTCAAGGTGACTTGGCAGAGCTGAGGTCAAGCCAGAAAGTCAATTCCCAGGTCAAGGTCACGTTTGGAGGTGGTAGCCAGGGCTACAGTGCAGTGGTCACCAAGCAGATTCCTAGTGACAAGGCAAGTCTGTTCTTCATAGGTGGGTTTGGATGAGCCATTTGGCTACTTTTTGCATCAGCCGAAGATATGTAACTAAGAGGGAAACTATGTTTAGTGCAATTGTGTCAGGGTATCCGCTTATGAGTATAGTGTAGTGCCATTCATATACTGTCCCACATGCCCAAAACATTTGAGAGGGCAACTCATGCAGAAAGAACAGCTGTGGGATTTAATCTCCTGGTTTATAAAGCTTCAAAGGCACATTTTTAGATGTTAAGATTTTCATAGGCCACCTTTCTGACAGTATGAAAGAAGATATATGTTAATATTTAATATTTTTCTATGGAATTTTTGAAGTCTGGTTTAGTCAAGAGTAAAAGTCTGTATGCATGGTACCCCACACTAAGCTAATGATTGAAAAAGGCAGCCTGTAGTTATACCTAACAATGTAGATGTCATGGGAAAAAACTTCAGACAGCTGAAGACTGAATGTTAACTGGGCTGCTGCTTGAAGCCTGCCAGGTGTGAGACTGAATAATAAGACTGTGTGGTCTGGCTAGTTTTCCACCAATGAGCTTGCAAGTGGGAACTGAAACAGTATTTTCTACTTTTTCTGATATTTTCTTTCTTATATCATTTGCATAAATGCACTAAGGAAGTAGCATAGGATTAGATGAGCAATGACTCTAGACTACTGCCAATTATTTTGTCTCTTTCCAGTGCTGTTGAAGTTATACTTTTGCTGACATTAGACAACGGATGAGATTTTCTATCAAAATAACAGCTGATAGGAAGGATACTTCAAAAATGGAAACTTTACTGAATGTTCTTTGATTTATTTTCTCTCATCGTCTTGAAAATTCTGCACAGTTAAATTCCTTGAAGTTAATACAACAGCTTCCTGTCAGAAAACGGGTCAAAACTTTTTAGGAGCACAGTTCGAATGAAGCGAGAAAAAGTATGTAGTGGAACGGCCAATTCCACTAGAGGGCGTCGTTGTGCATAGAAAAACAAGATAGAGTCATGACAGTGCTCATTTTCCTGGAAGTACGTTTATCTCATAAGAGCAAAACATTACCGATGTACTTTAAGTGCAAGTCGTAAATTATTTTGTCTCGGAAGGACACCTTAAAAACCCTACTGACACAGATGGCGTCAGGCTCAGTGGGTAGGAGCCACTTGGGTTTGATATAGTCACAGTGTTGCTTTCCTAAGCTCCATTCTCTAGCTTAGGTGGAGGAAAATCAATGTTACTACTTTGTTTGTATTTCTATGGACAGTACAGATGATATTAAAAAAAAATAAAAATCAGACAGTATTTAGGACCTTATGTCCTAGCAGAATTACACTGTTTCCAAGGACTCTTTTATAATGTCACTTCTGTTGAAATGACCTAAGGGGATTGACTTAGTAACAATTGATTTCAAATGAAACCATGATATTGTGTCTTTTGGAGGACCTAAGGTCTTACAGTCAGCAGCTGTCTATATTGGACAGGTTTAGCCTGTTAATTAGAAGACACGCTGTAGACTACATAGCTTGATCTTGACACTGTTGTCAAGGAAATTAAAATGATGATGTGTTAAGTATGACTGAATGCCCTACAATAGCATTTGAAGTAGTATTAAGTAGTTAGGTTTGTGTCTGCTGTTTTTTGTTGTTCCTGTGTATAATTTTACTCAAGTAGGCATTATATAATAAGATTAGATGTTGCCCTAGGCTGTAAAGCATAATTGGTTTGTCTGAGGAAAAGGTTGTGTTCTCCTTGTCATTGCATTGTCAAGAAAATGCCAGCATGACTACAGCTATGCTTACAGATGAGTGTATGGATGTGGGGGAGAGAACTTCAGCAAAGCTTTTGTCTTTCAGAGGTATTCCAGGAGCAAAACCTTTTCTATTGCTATATGCTGCGTCAGCACTGGGAGGCTCTACCGATTCTCTGTGCTGATGTAAGGGAGGCAACAGAAACTGCTTACAGTAGAGAGAGGACTGTGAAAATGCTATGAAAGTGCCACAGGTGGATGGATGTGTCATGAAACACAAGGGCATTTGAGTCGTATAAAATATCTATTTCCCCTGTGTTTACTGGACTATTTACATCCTTCTGTATTACTTTCAATTTTCTATTATCATGACAAATTTTTACTCCCCTGGATGTCAGAAGCATGGTTGGAGGGAAGTAGAATGAGGCCCAAAGTGAGATGCTTGAAGGACAAACATACTATGTGTCAGCTTTATTGTTCAGAGGCAATTAGCTTGGTGAAACCCAATTAGGACACAGTTTTAGTTTTATACGCACAGACTTTAATCACTCATTATCCAACTGAACTCTAAAGGGAATTACAAGAGACTAACAGGATGAAATGGCTGTCCCTTTGCTTTTAATGTAGGAGTTTTCTAAGTCTGTATTTGGTTATTAACTAGTGATATCAATGATTTCATGTTACATTAAATCAGCTTCTGTTTTTTGGATTTTTTTTTCCCCATTAGCAAGATCTTAATCATCTGTCATTCTGGCCTTTCTGGTGACAATTATCCTGTGAGTTAATTTAATTTTTTAAAAACTCCTCCCCTTGTTTGCTTCTCTTGCTTAAGGCAATTTCTGTTGACACCTTCTGGCTGGCTGCCTAACATTTGGCTAATAGCTCTGTGCAGTTGTCAACTTCATACTGTTCAAAATTGAATTCTCTTTCCTCAGTTTGTATGGGTCTGCTGTTTACTAGCCCATTATGCATGGAATCTAATCCACTTACACTGTAAGAAGCTTGGAGACAGAACTTTTTTTTCCTTTTTGTCACATTATGTTTTATTTATTGATCATAATTTAGTTTGAATGAAATGAAATAGTCATAATGATTCTTGTACTGTTGCAGAACTTCCTTATCACAGTGCATTTTGTCAGTTTGATTTATTTTATCTCTCTATTTACAGTTGTTGTGATGATCAGAGTTGCTTTACTAGTTACAGCAAAAGTATCTCTTCCTCCTGGAATCCTCCATATTTCAAATTACAAAGTCAACTTCAGGGTAGACCTGAGAAGTGCGTAGGCAAGTTTGATTTAAAGTGGTGTCTGTTTCTCTCCCTCTCTCTCTCTCTGGTATATTTATCATTTAGAAAGTAGCTGTCATTGCTGTATATCAAGATGCATTGTGTAGACAGGAAAATATTGTTCATATAGAAAACCACAGGGATTAAAAGTTATGTAGTTATGGAACTATGTCTATGCTGGCATATCTGAAAATAAGGACACTTCATTGCCAAATATGAGTCATTTTGTTAGGCCACAAAAATGAATAATGGGAAGGAGCATCTCTCCTATGAGAAAAGGCTGAGAGAGTCAGGACTGTTTTACTTAGAAAAAAGAAGGTTCAAGGCAGGTCTTGTCAGTGTATGTGAATACCAGGAGGGAGTGTGCATAGAATACAGAGTCTATGGAGGCAAGAGGCAGTGGGTACAAATTGAAATGCAGGAGATTCATCTGAACATCACTGGGAGGGTTACTTAGCATTGAAAGAAGTTTCCCACTGAGGTTATGGATTCTCCATCCCTGGAGATATTCAAAATCCATCTTTCATGGACCTGGACAAGCTGCTCTGGGTAACCCTGCTTGAATAGAAATTGGGTCAGATGATCACCAGAATTCCCTTCCAACCTCAGCCATCCTGTGATTCTGTAACTTGTTGTCATCTGTGTAATCTTATTTGCTTCGTACTTATTGGTACAGTACTTAGTACTGTATTGTCAGCTTACGATCTTTTATGACCCTCATTTGTACTTCCTTTTTATGCATTTGTACAAGTTTTGTACAAGTTGACTTCATTTCTGTATCCTTTATGTACAATAAAGGCACAAATCTTTGAAAACAGAGAATGCTCCAGAGTTCATTTGTAAGACTGTGCGAAAACTGTGTTTTTTTAATATTTACTGTAATATCACACAGTGGCTTTTTTTTTTTTTTTAATCAGGCAGAACTATGTTTTTCTGCTAAGTCTTCAGTCTCTAGGTGTAATTCAGTAATTTCAGATTAGCTCAGTTGATACTGGGCATTCTGAAAATGCTTTTGAAGTATCATTAAATGATGATTCATATAAATACAAATATATGAAGCTTTAAGTATTCAGCAACAACTGATGGAATTGTTGTCATGTATCTAGAATTCAGGTCTTGTCAAAGTTCTCAGCCCTAAATATTCATGTTAGTCCAAAGATTTATTTTAGCATGGGATTTCATGCTTTTTTTCTATGAAGATACTGACTAAGAAAAAAAGAAGAATGCAATATACATCGTATTTTATGTATACATGTTATGCATGTGTATGAATTGATGTAATGACTCTTTCGGAAACTTGAACTTTTGCAAAGAGGAAAATCTTAGCTACTTTATACCGGAGACGTATTTTATTTTTCACTAAATCTACTTGACTTTAAGTACAACACATAGTGTCTTCAAATTTTAAGACAGGATGAGAAACAAACTCTGGGAGAAAAAGAAAGAACTAATCCAGCTTTATTTACTACAGTTTAGTAATTCTGCTGAGTTCATTTTATTTGAGTTTACATGCTGTGTTGATGATGACTTTTGTCCATTCTGTCGTTACAAGTATAAGAATGCATCACCCTCTTCAATTCAGTCTATTGTATGAAAATGCTTTTAGCAGCACTCATTTCACTTTTCTTTGGTACTATAAAGCATAACAACTTGCTTTTCCTTCTATGCAGAAATGAAACATAGGTGCTCTTCTCTCTCCAGTAAAGTGCATCTTACTGTAAATAAATCATCACTGAAAGAAATATAGTCTAAAAGGCAGGAATCACATTCTTTTTTTTTTTTTTTTTTTATCTTCTGCATAAGACATTCACATATTCCTTTATCCAAGGCAAAGTCTACAGTTTTAAGACACCAAAGTAAGTTTGTCTATGAACAGCAGAAGTAATTAAGTTCTTTAATGTTTTTTACTCCCACATTACTCAGTCCTTCTCATCTTCGGTGCTAAAGTGCTTCTTCCAGCTCCTTTCTGTGTCTTTTGCCAGTTTGGCTGAGAAGGTGGCAACATATGCTGTTGCTAAAATAAGTGTGCGCTGATTGCCTGTTAGTTATACCCACATCCATTGGCCAGCTGGCTGAACTACAACTGGCTTTTCCATATTGATAACACTGATTTTGGTCCATTTCTACAGGTAGAGTTTTCACAAAATGTATTGGAGTTTATTACCTTTGAACTACTCAAAGAACTCATGGGTTAAGAAGGGGAGGCCAGGCAGTACAGTTGTGTAAGTCTCACTTCCTTGAGAAAACAGGTTTGAAATTAATGTAAAGCTATACTAACATCTCAGGAAAAAAATATATCTGAAAGTCCATCACAGCTAATAAACATATCAGAATTATTAGATGTTCTGGCTAAAATTATTCAGAAAAGCAAGTATTTGTTTTCCCATGCCATTAGGAGAACCATTTGCCATGTTTTGATGCTTACTGAAGTTAGTATGATTACATAAGTGTAACTTAATGGAACATGGCTTTTAAATATTTATTACACTTCTCTTTTTTTTTTTTTTTCTATGTAGAAGATGAATTCTGATGCAGCAAAACAAAATTCTTAACTTTTAAAATAACTGATCTACTTCTCCAAGGAGTTTTGAAGCTGTGTAGGGTTAAAAGCAGGTCTGTATGGTCAGATTCACATATATACAAATACAGGCAGGTTCTCCCATTGTCTCAACAAAGCTCTTCTCATTATTAGGAACATCTTTAGACCTGAAATGTCAAAGCAGTACACTTTATTTTTTTGTGACCAGCTTGCATCTTAAGTGCTTTTGCATACATGAGGCATTGCTATTTGCTCAGTTCAGCATCTATGTTAAGTGATTCCAAGGCACTGCATTCCAGACATTACAGAAAAAATTATTGCCATCCTACTGACCTGGAAGTCTAAAACTTGCCAATTTCAGTCCTGTTAACTGCCCTGGAGCAGGAGAACCATTGAGCAGAAACTTATCAGCCTGCAGAGTTTGACAGATGAACAACGTTCCTGCTGAGCAATTTTGGTGAATAGATGCATTCTTCCATCAAATATATTCTATAAAATTGGCATTTATCTTTTGAAACCAATTTCTCAAGAGATTTTCCAGACAGCTTTTGTAAACAAGTAAAAGTTTAATATTAATATTCTTTAATTTGCTTCTAGCTGTGCCATCTTTTAAGAAATGAATGTATTGTTTACTTCTTTTTAAAGAGAGTAGGGCTTGGTTGAGTTTTTTTCCATTTATCAACTATTCAAATTATTTAAGTAAAGGAACAGGATTCACAAACACTTGAAAAAAATTACCACCCGTATGCTGTAACAGTTATCTTTAGTACAGTGAAGCAGGACTTCTTGTTGGTAGTGGTAGACTTACGCATTATCTAACCTTACTGTTGTGGTTTAACCTGGCAGGTAGCTCCGCACCACACAGTCATTCACTCACTTTACCCCACAGATGAAGGGGAGAATAGGAAAAAACTAAGAGTTGAGATAAAACTATTTTCTATGGAAAGGGTAATAGTTGTGATTATATTTATATGTATTAATGTATATAACAAGTGCAGTCAACACACCAGAGGAATGGGATGCCATGCAGATGGGCCTAGATCAGCTTGAGCAGTGGGTCCAGGTGAACTTCAAGCAGTTCAACAAATCCAAAAAGCAAGGTGTTGTGCCTGGGTCGAGGCAACATCCACTACCAATACAAGCTGGGGGATGAAAGGAATGAGTGCAGCTCTGACGAAAAAGACCTGGGGGTACTGATGGATGGCAAGCTGGACATGAGCCAGCCCAGAAAGCCAACTGTATCCTGGGCTGCATCCAAGGAAGCATGGCCAGCAGGTCAAAGGAGGTGATCCTTCCCCTCTACTCTGTGCTGGTGTGACCTCACCTGGAGTACTGCATCCACATGTGGAGTCCTCAGTACAGGAGAGACATGGACCTCTTGGAGCACAACAGAAGGAGGGCCAAAAAAGTGATCTAAGGGGTGAAAAACCTCTCTTGTAGAGACAGGCTGAAAGAGCTGGGACTGTTTAGCCTGAAGAAGAGAAGCCAGCAAATTGACCTGATAGTGGCCTTTCAATATCTAAAGTGGAACAATGGGAAATAAGGGGACAGACTCTTTAGCAGGGTCTTTTGTGACAGAAAGAAGGGAGATGATTTCAAGCTTCTTGAGGATGGATGTAAGTTGGATATAAGGAAAAAGTCTTTTGCAGTGAAGGTGGTGAGGCACTGGAATGGGTTGCCCAGAGATGTGGTGGTTGCCCTATCTCATGAGATTTTCAAGGCATGGCTGCATCGGGCCCTGGGCAACCTGATCTGCCTGTGCATGTCCCTGTTCATTGTAGGGCAGTTGGACTAGATGGCCTTTAAAGGTCCCTTCCAACTCTAAGGATTCTATGATTCTATTATTCTAAGTGATGCACAAGAAATTGCTCACCACCCCTCGACTGATGCCCAGATAGCTTCTCGAGCAGAGGAAGAGAGAGAGAGATAAACTACCACCCTCCTTCATAACTCCTTCTGCATGATATCATATGGTATAGAATACCCCTTTGGCCTGTTTAAGTCAGCTGAACTTATTCTGTTCCCTCTCAGCTTTGAATCTACAACACTGCTTAACAGGGAACTATAAACATCAGTGTTATCAACATTTTCGCCCAGAAACGAAAATATAGCATCATATCAGACACTCTTAAGAAAAATCAATCCAAGCTGAAACTAAGACACTTACCTAAAAGAGACTTGTTTCACTGAAGCAAACATGATTTTAAGACACAATCACTATTATGAAAGACTTTCAGATGCATGCAGAAATGAATGGGACTAAATTAACATATAACTGTTGATTTATTGGATTAAAGAAGTTTAAGTACTCATTTCTGTGATGGGCTAACCATGATTAAGGGCCAAATTCCTACGCAGCCATACACAGGGTATGTTCCTCAGCAGGACAGGGAGCAAAGATGGGAACAACAGGATGAACAAGAAAGGTTTTGTGTTGAGATAAAGATGGTGCTTATTAATTATTGTTGAGGACTAAACAGAGTCCGTGAAAATGCCTATAATCATATCTATCAGTGCTATGTATGGCATGGACAGTACTCTTTAACACTGTAACCATGGAGGTAGTCACTTGGAACTAAGCGAAGAGATTTCTCTGTTCCTGTTGTCCCTTTCCCTGTGGATGAAGACTTTGAATGATCCTTTTTAAAAGTGGGATCCAACCACAAGCTGTGGTCAATTCCTAGTCCTAACAGTCCAGTTCTGGTACACTGTAGGTTTAAAACCGTCTTGCTTGAATCTACATATATCATCCCATTATGGCTTGCATTAATGGCATTCTTAATAAATCATTTATTTCAAAGATATTAGCAATCGCATTAGGTCTTAGTGATTGTTTCTTGGGTCTGAAGAAATACTCTCTGGCATCTGAAACAAAATTTCATTGAGTAATTTGAGCAATTTGGAATGCCTTTTTTTTTACCAAATTCATCTCTGTTAATAAGATCTATAGTTATTAAGCAGGAAGATATAACGAGATTGGCTGATTATAATGTAGGTAGTGTAGACAAGTACTTCTAATTCTCCAAAGGATTAATCTCTCTGATTGTGGTGCTAGCATGCTTTGGGCTGCTAGACTGCTGTTTCTAAACATCCTTATTTTAAAGGAATTGTATTTATGGAAGATAAATTATGACTTTGGAATGCTCAGCAGCTTTTAATTATAGCTGATGTTTGCTTTCTTTTTGTTATTAATTTCTGCCCAAAAAAGAAGCAGCAGATATCCTGTGTGGAATGTCCATGAATTAGCTCTGCTTTTGTGACTGCAATATGTGGGCCTAAACCTGCAAATATTCAATAATGCAAACACTTAGATTTGTTTCAATGTGATTGTGTATTTGGATGAGAAAGGCATTGCTACATCTCTTGATCTGATTGGTGTAAATATTTCATTTATATCTTTGTTTCTATATGTGTAAAATGATACAGATCTTCAGTTTCTCTTAGGATTCTCAGAACGTGTCACACATGCTTTGAGTTGAAAATTGGAATAAACAGCAGCATCCTGTGTTTTGAATGTTGTCCTCAGTCTGAACTGAAGTCTAACTGAAGGGAAGCTGCCAACGCGCTTCTGTCACCCAGCTTCTCAGGATAGACACTCCTTCCAAATTCTCTTCCTGCCCATCTCCTTAGCAACACACCATCATTCAAACGCAAATGTAGTATCTTTAGCTTATCTGAGGGTTGCTCTCTTTCCTTTTCTAAGCATTTCCTAATTTATTTTCTCTTCTTTATTGCTATGTGGAGATCTTTGCATTTAAATGTACAAAAAAGTTGTCTGTGGTGTTTTGAAGGGCTGACTGATATGATGATGAACTAGAACAGATGGCTGTACTTGTATAGCAGAATATACCAAGTATAGAGCACATTAAATTCTGCAATTGGTGGTCTTCTAAATCAGCAGAATTTAGAAAAGGTGTCGACTACTGGCCAGGAAAAGATTGGTGACATCAAACCCTGTTTGGGCTGACAGATCAAAGAGAAAAGAATTACAGTGTACTTTCCATGTTTTATCTGCCACTATTTGCTACAGCTGACATAGCCTCAAACTCTAGAATTGGTGGTAAAAACAAGAACACTCTTGAGACATTGTCTTGCATTGTTCTAAAGGCACAGTAAAGCATTCTTCTCTCAAAAGTGTGTTATCAGTGGGATGATTAGTTCTTGTGGACTTTGAAGACAGATACCAGTGGATGAATTATTGTGACACTTGTTGGAACAGTTCAGAGCAGGGCCGCACTATGCCAGACATTTCATTAAAGTGGTGCAGTAGACTTGTTAGGTGATTATCTAACAATCTAAACAGAAACCAAAAGAAAAAGGGTGAGAAGGATGTAGTACAGCTTACAGGCCAAGGTGTGGCTGCAGATGGCATGACATATTTACAATACAGGGGGGGCTTGTTCATTAGTCTTTCAGATTAAATTATCCCAGAAAGAATGTAAGAAGGAAGAAGAGAGAGTGAACAGAGAGAACAAGGATAGGAATTGGGCAAAAAAAAAGATAAAATGTGTGAATTAAGGATAGTACAAAGAAGGTATTTTGTTCAAATAATTCAGCAGCATGAATAACAATATTCAGGAGGGAAAACTCTAGGGAAGTACGTGGCTTTGGCAATTCACTACTGCAGTATCTCCTGAGGATGTTTCTTGGTTGTATCTGCTAACTGAACTGGAGCTTGTATGGCTAAATCTGAGGCAGGATGGAATCAGGCAAGAGAACTTAACTGTGATCCAGAACATAGGAATGCATACATTTATAAAAACAACACAAAGTGAAAGGCTCAGTCACATAAACTAGAAGAATAATAAGAAAAATATTTTTAATGGACATCTTGTTTAGGATAAGATTAACAAAAAGGCTTAAGGAGTTAACAAGCTTTTAATAGTGATTTCTTATTAGTGCCATGTGGAGGCAAAGGTTTCAGTGTGATTACATCTCTGATTAGGCACTTGAAAATCCACAGAGGTAGAAAAGAAACCGGGCATAGACAAAATTAACACTGTAAATCTCAGAGAAGATGTGAAAGAGAGCCTCATGTAGGGACTGGAGGAATATCTAAATACGCACCTACTTATTCTCTGTATGATATGTCCTTTCTGAACCAACAAATATGTGTGTTTTAAATACAGGTCCAGCAGTGTTTCAAAATTTTGGCCATATATTTAGAGAGTAATCTTCATAGGGAGTTTGCCAATTTGAAACTTAGGCACTGCAAAAACATCCAGGCTTACCTTTTACACTTTTCATCAAGTCTCACTGTGTATAGTGACTGCACTATAGACTCATATTTTCCATATCATATATTTTTCTCTCCCAGCTTTGCTGGAATCACAGAAAGAGAGTAATAACCAAGAGAAAACAGAAACAATGATCATACCCTTAGCACTCCAAATTTCATAAGATGTCCAAGCAATTGAATACTTCCAAGAGTGAGTAACTGTCCCTTTTTGGAAAGTTCAGTGAGTAGGTTTTTGCAAGATTAGGACAGGGAATAGTGCATTTTTTTTCTTTACTAACCTTTTAATATAGATTTTATTCTCACACATTTTTTAAATCAATCTGCTTATTAACCTTTTTATTACTTTAAATATTTATGGAGATCTGGATACCTTCCACCTGTTTGATCTAGGCTAAAGATGTGCTGCTCTACCCTAGAGCATTTGTAACACAACATTTTTAATTAAAAAAAGAAAGCATATTGTAAGCTGAATGGTACTTCTAACATCAGTAGAAAATAAAGTGAGAACATTTTTAAAGTTCTAAGATAAGTGTGATTTAAAATGTTTTAAAATTACAGCTGTGTATGTATTTTAAGCTGCCAGAGTGAGATTCAGGATTCTCTTTCTCTCCCTGTCGTCTCTCACAGATTTGTTTTGATGAAAAGAAGGGAGTCAAATTCATTGCAATATTTCATTGCTTGTGGTGTTTCACTGGATGTGCCAACTGAAATACAGAATCTTAAGCTGGGGAGGACCAATAGGCCCACAGGGCAATGCCAGAACTGAGCCAAGCTGAGCTGAAAATAATTCCATGGATTTTTCAACCCTGTGAAGAAGGATTAGAAATATGATGCCCTGCTGAACTCAGTTACAAAGAGATTAGAAGGAAGATATCCTGCTGAACTCTCTTACGAAGAGGTTGTGACAGTAGCAATTAGGAAGAAGAGATTTATACAAGGTGCTAAAACAATGAAACTCCTACCCTGCACGGAGCAGTGTGAGGTAGATTCCTCACCTGGCTTTGAGCAAACGCTATTGTGCTCCCTCATGTTCCTGGTGTGCACTGACCCAAGCAGAGCCAGTAGTTACATGGCTGTACTGAGTCTACTTTCACCTCCAAATTGGTTCTCTCTCCATCACAACATTAAATTGTGTACACACAAATTATAAGGAGAATAGCCTTTCTGTATGTCAGTTTCTCCTGGGGGAAGCAGTAAAATGGTGTGAAATGAAGTCAGTTTTGCTTCAAATGTTTGCAAAGTCAATGTATATATTTCAGTTGACCTCCTATGTTGAATTTAAGAAAGCCAAAATAGTGAGTATAGATGTTGTTTTGAGGAAGAACTGATCATTTTTGCATTCTAGCTCAAACACGCACACTGAAGGTTCTTCAAGGGATAGTCATGGATAAAAGTTATTCTCCTCTTTGCACTGTTCAGAAGTTTTCTGTGGGTTACACACTGAAGAGATGACCTTCATCTGGCTAAACACCAACGGGCTATTTGTGGCAATGTGCTACAATATGCTATTGTAGATATCAGTGGATGCATCAAAGGAGTTGGCTTTGTTGTTGCCAGCGTGTTAGTGATTTCTTCCTTTATACTACCTCCTCCTCCTTGCCCTCAGTCTACAATGTACATTTCTTCTTCAGTTATTATGACCTGGTTTTAATTCATTTCTGTTTGGAGAATCCAGGGTTCCTCACCAGGTGTAGTTTTTAAATACAATGTTGAAAGCCCTCACAAAAAATAATACAAAAGTTTCTCTGTAACTCTGAAGCTGCAAAATGTATGACATACATACATGAGGGAAGTCATAGCACACCAGTTTGGGAAATGACATTGGACTATTCTGGCATTTAGAAGTCTGCTAGTTTTAATCTCTGTTTCACCATGCTCTTATAGCATATAGAAGAGCCAGGGAAAGTGTGAGAAAAGTTTTTGAAGTAAATACAGCATCATAGGAAAGAAAAAGCTCAAATCTCTTAAGAGGATTCATTAGACAAGAGAATTTGTTGGAGAAACTCAAATGCACACAGCCATATTCATGCAATATAGCTGTTGAATAACAGCTACATTAATTGAGCTGAATCATGTTTTGTTAATATCCTTATTACTAGGGATAGATTACTACATCCAAAGATTGAATATGTTTTCTGTCAACTGATAATTCTCCTTTTTAGCAGGAAAAAAAAAAAGATTTCCTTTGTAATAAGATACAAATCCTGATTTCCATGGTTTTATTCCATCTTTTATTTTATTACATTTTGCAAAGTCATCCAGATTTTCTTATAGATTAAGATTCCATGCATCATTTCCTGCATAATCTGATTCTGCTCAGTTGGCTTTGATTCAGCAAAAAAAATTTTCTGACAAAATATTGCGTATCAAAGAGAATTCAGAAGTCAGGAGGTTAAGATGGTCTGCAGTCTCTTCATGTATGGAAAATGTATGTGATGAAATCGCGTACAGTGACTTTTTGAAACATAAATTCTTCCTAGCCCAAGTAAAATTTCACCATCTGTTATGACTTCATAAAATTTTCATAAAATATCCACGATAACAAATGACTTTGTGTCCAAAATAAACTTGTGATTCCTGAACTTGTCTTTTTGCAGCCCCTAAATGAATTACAATGCTTGCTACAATGTAAGATGGCAGTGCAATAACAATTCAAACAACCTTTGTTAGGTGCGCTTTTGTAAATGATATGAATCTTTATAATGCAATACATCTAGCATTACAATTTTTTTAAAATGACTTCCCCTCAGTAGGGGCTTATTAACTAATTATATATTATTATTAGCAGGAAAATCAAGTTCTATGTAGCTTTCTGACTTCCTGAAGATATATTTGATTGACATAATTGGGCCTTTAGTTATATAACAGCATCTGATTCCCATCTCAATTATTTCAGTGTAAATCCAGAAATGTATAAGTTGTTTAGTTAGGCTCAGGACTATGAAAATGCTCCATAAGATAGAGGCAGAGTTTAATTTTTGTGCAGAACATGTAAGAGCTTTTACTGTATTACTGTTATTATTAAGTGAAAGCAAACAGGACAGGAAACGGAGAAGAATGTGACTGGCTTTTTAAGAGATTTAAAGCTGTGTAAGGAAGAAAGTAAGGGGGAAAGCATGATTAAACTTTTCTTCAAAATTGTTCTATTGGAATTTGTACACCAAAGCACTGTTTTTATGTAATTTTAACTTCTTTTTCTCTCTCTGAAAACTAGAAAGTCTGGAATCAGAGATTAAACTAGCAAGAATGCATGTTTAACATGAAGTAGGAAGTGAAGATTGAATAAAGGGGAATATCAGGATCAGCAAGTTTATTTTAGAGCAATACTTCTTACATCAGTCCCTAGAGACATCTCTACAAAAATTAGTCTTATGTCCTGATGCTGTTGCTTTTTAATTTGGTTTAACATGCCAATTCGAATGCCCTTTAACAATGCTTTAACAAGTTCAGTGTGTATAATACAGTCTGCTGTCTTTGAGGTTTTCCTTATGTATACTAATTTGATACACTGACTGAATGCTTAATTTATTTAAGATGCTAGAAAAAATGGCTGCAGTCTTCAATTTTTTTTTGGAAAAGCACTTGTTTGATGATTTCTGAAAAAGCATTTCTCCTGTCTTCTTGCCAGAGGCAGGCAAACTTTATGCAAATGACAATGAGATGCTGGCTCTGAATTAGTAACAGGGGGGTGGTCTTTATGCAGCACAAAATAACTGGAGGGCATTGTTAATGTAACTATAATAAATAAATAAATAAATAAAATACCAGTTACTACAGTGTTCTTGCCTGAAGAATTTAAGTGCCATGAATATTTTATAGATAGAATTATTCTCTATTCTGCTCATCATAATCGGAAAACATGGACAAATCTCCACAATCCAACAATTGCGTATTAAAATAATATAGATATATTTTTTTCACCTGGCTTTTAATCATCATGAAAAATAAGCAAAATGTTCCATGCTTTACCAAAATACCTGTGAGAACACTTCTGAAGATTGGTTTTGTGCTGTGGTGGAAGAAATGCATCTGTTTTTTCCACAACTGTGGATTTGTATTAATGACCTAATTCTGAAGTTTGAATTAGTTCTCATTGAGTGAAGTGGAAATTTACCTAAAAACATTATAAAATCTTTGTTAAGTAGTCAGAAGTCAAATGTTAGATGTTAAATACAGGTAGCTTAGCTTCCAGGGTGACAGTAAGAAACTTACCTATGCTGAAAATCTTTTCTTAAAATCTGTATAAAATAAAGTTTCTCCACATATCCATTGTCTTCTGCAATATACTCAAGGCAAGAATTAACTAACTAGGCCAATGAGAGGCACAACTGAAATGCGTGTTCATCAATTGGAAGATGGCCTTTAAATCAGGTACCTGCTCGCTGACAGGAGTAGAGGTATCTCATAAATGCATAATTAATAACCTTTGTAGTATCACAAAGTATTCCCATGTTACTATGATAAAGTTTCACGTGGTTGTATGTCTCCCTGGAGAACACTAAGTAACACAAACAATATCACTCGCTATTTCAGGAAAGATGTTTGCACTAAAGTGGACTGCTTTGATTGAAGTGTTACTACGCAGTAGTTATTTTGAAGTACTGAAGAACTCTGGGAACAAAGTACATCACTTTGTGCAAGAGTTACTGCTTTGTTGTTTCCTCAGAGCAGTTTGCACTCTGTTTGGGCAGTTTATATTCTGGCCATTCCAACAAAGAAGCAGAACTGCAAAGCATTTCCATGTTGACTGGGATTAGTGGAGAGGAAACCCAAATTCTGTATTTGCTTTTTGGGGCCAATCTGAGATCACACACAGATTGCAAGTTGTTTGTAGTTGCACAGGGAGCTGTTCAGCAGAGGTGTGGTTTGTGTAGTATTAGAGCACCACAGATTTCTCTTCCAACTTTATTACCCACTATCGTGCTGACACTTGAATTTCTCAAAATTCCTACAATGCTTGTAGTGCTAGGTGCTGAAGAACAGTAAAACCTGGTACTTCATTGACCTTGTCATCAAGGCATTATTTATCTTAAAAAATAATAATAATAATTATGTTTATTATCTTTATTATATTTTTTAACTTCTTTATATCAACACAACATTAAAGAAGGAAGAATGCTTTCTTCCTAGGCAGTTCACTAAAAATCTGCTGTGGCCATCCAGTATAGAATGAAGGATTAGATGAATGCAATATTCCCCCTGCTTTATTAGCACAGTTAGATTCCTATGATCATACTGTATAATGTTTGCCTGCAGAAGATGTTGAAAACCATAGGATTCTAGCAGAAAAATGGTGTGTCAAATTAAAGCAACAACCATCAGTATAGAAATCTTGAAAACTGTATTCCTCAGAGTGCTAAGCTCTGTAGAAAACAGAGTGGCCTTTGCATCCTTCTAAATATTGTTTGTAGTCAGAGCAACATAGTCTGAGTGCTTAGCAGAGAGGAAGTGTGAATAACAATCTTACCAAATACCTTCAGTATATTAAACATGAAACAAACAGAACAGCTTGTGTAGATACTTCTCTTTCCCAGATAATAAATGGTTCCAATCTTCATTTTTTTTAACCTATGTTTCCTGGTTCATAACTAGTTGGGAGTAGAGTAAGCTGAAGAGATAGATACCACCTCTTACAGAATTTAGATATGAACCTGTTAAGCAAGATACGAATACAAGTGCAGATATTCACGGCTGTTTCACACTGTCACGTTATCTTCTCACCAGAACAGGATAACCTTAAACAAAACATTTAGGAATTTAAAAGCTTTGCATTTGCTTGCAAGAAGTAGTTGGCTCTGAAAAGAATGCATTTTTCTAGAGACAGTTCCAGTACTTTAACAGAAAGATCTGATTACTTCTAAGAAATAAATATATATTTTTAAAACCCCCCAAACCACCATAATGCAAATAAAGCACTTTCTGTGATCACACAGTTTGTCGAACTCTTTTGTTATTGTCGCAGATTTTGTAACACAGTTATTTTAGGTTAACATCGTGAGCTCCCTCTAACGTTGTGCTTGTTTCTATTCTGAATGTCGGTAAGTGCCTGTAATCACTGGCTGTAATAGTAACAAACTCTTGCTATGAGAGGTTGCATTTGATTATTTCCACCATCACAGAATCATGGAATTGTTGGGGTTGGAAGGAACCTCCAGAGATCAACTCCAACCCCCTGCTAAAGTAGATTCCCAAAAATAGATTATACATGTGGGTGTCCAAACAGGTCTTGAATACCTCCATACAAGAAGGCTCCATAACCTCTCTGGATGACCAGTGCCAGTGCTTTGTCACTGTCATGATAAAGGAATCCTTCCTTCTTCACATTTGTGCAGAGCTTCCTATATTCAGTTTAACTCCCTTCCTTTTTCATATATGGTGCATAAAATACTGTGTTTATTTGTTTGTTTGTTTGTTTGTTTGTTTATTTTCAGTTTCCCTAAGACTGAAATCAGCAAGTCATAAAAACTTCCAGGATCTTGTATGTCTTTTCTTCAGTGTAATTTGTTTGCCATGTAACCTAAATAATGTTCCTGATGTGCTTTCAGAAATCTGAGCATAGATTTTTATGTTCAACTTTAGAGTAGCCCAGAGCGTAACTCCAAGGTTCCAAGAAAAAATTGGATTCAGGTTCGATGTGGCTAATGTTTCTCTCAGCTGATTTCACAGGGCAGAGGATAAGGTCTTGGAGCTAGACACTGCTTCTAAAAGTGGTGGCTTTATATATCATCGAACATAAAAGATATAATAACCACTGCACCACAGTGCTAAAGTTTTATTATAGAACTGCAAGGCAGAGAAAGTATGGTGTATATTCTTTCCATGAGATTTTTTTTAATTTTTCTTCTATTTTTTTCTATGATAATATTCACTATTCCAATTAATATGTTCTAAAAAAATGCATTTATTTACCAAAATGTGCAGAATGCATATTTTTATTCTTAATTGTATAGATGTATCTGAACATACCTTCTTTTTCCATCTGCAAATTAAGTAGTAGGAGGGTTTAATATTAATTTATATATTTGCCGCTTTACACTATTCTGGCAACATTAAGAATCTTAGTTAATTTAAGCAAATATACAATCATCATGTTTTGCAATTTCAGGTCTATGCAGCTGTGCATATAAATACATATAAATTAATTGCAGTAACACACTTTGTTGATGTTGTTACTGTGGGCTATTAAAATAAAGCCTTACATATCCTCTGCTATAGAATTTGGTTTTTCTTTTCCTTGAAATTAGCAAAGATTAGATAAATATCTCATCCTGATTTTCACTGTTTTTTATCTAAATGCTACTTTCTTTTATATCACTGTTTCTCTGTACCCATTTTATTATTATTCTAGGATGTGAACTTTCTGGTGGAAAGAAGAAAGCACTGGGATTGTATTGATCATTTCACAGTCAGGTGCGTATGACTCACTGTTAAGATGTCTGGGAGAAATGGCATCTTATACTGAAACTATCTAATGTGGATTACTTGATACAGCTATTACAACACAGAAATATGTTTTTCAAAATCCATTAAGATTCTCAGTAATATGGGATGATCTTTCCACTCGTAAGGTTTCCAGTGAGTGCAAATCTCATGACAAGATGCACATGATTTTTGTAGCTTGCTGGTACTTCAGTCAGTATAAGAAGTTGTAACCTCATGCCTCCTCTTCCTGGTGACCTGTACATGTCTCATGAATGGAAACTACTCAGACAGGTTCCCTACCCTCCCTGCTCAAGCAAGGATTGCCTGACTTCCCCAGCATCACTGTCCCTTGGTCATTCCCCATTCTTTCTCTAATATGTTACCCCAGCTTTCTCCCTAACCATGAAGCAAAGCATCCAACAAGGTTTTGCAAATACTTATTTGAGTTTGAGTCAAAATTTCCTTTCGTATGGAGTTATCTCAGTCATCTTCCTATATTCAACACAGTATATATGTGGTTATGTTGTGGTATGTATCCCATATGTCAAATGACCTAATGGGCAGTTACCTGCAGCCTATTACTGCCAGTGATAACCTACTGTCAAACAACTGAGAGCTTTTTATGATAAAAGCATCCCTGATGAATTTGGATGTGTCTTGTAGTGAGCCAAAGCAGTCACATCTATTATTGTACACGAGGATGCTAGGTGTTTTCATTAAAGAAACGTAATTTAAGATGAAATATAGTTATCTAATGAAACTCCAGCAGTGGCTTTCAACAGTCTTGCACTTTAGAATTAGAAATACCATGTTTTTAAATATGTGAAATCCTGAAAGCACATAGACAGACAACATGGAGACAAAGGTAGTACCATCTTTTCCTGGCAAGTGATAAATACTGAACCTGAAGTAGGAAGAGACCTCATGGTTCCATCTGCTCCAACCCCTGCACAAGTAGGGACAACTAGAGCAGGGTGCCCAGGCCCATGTCCAGATGGCTTTTGAATACCACCAAGCAGGAGACTCCAGAGCTTCCCTGGACAACCTATATGGCACTCTGATAGCCACACAGCACAGAAGTTCTTTCCAATGGTCATAGGAAACCTTCTGTGTTACAGTTTGTACATTTTGCCTCTTGTACTGGCACTGGGCTCTTCTGAATAGAGTTTGGCTTTTTCTTTGCAAATTCTGTTTAGGCATACATAGTCATCAGTGAGATTGCCAAAAATATTCTTCTTCCACTCAAAATAGTCACAGCTCTCTCAGCTTTTCCTCATAAGCTCCTCTAGACTCTCACTCATTTTTGTGGCCTTTTGTTGAACTAGTTCCAGCATGTCCAGATCTCTTGCACTGGGGAGCTCAGAACAGGACCCAGTACTCTGGGTGTGGCCTCACTGGTGCTGAATAGAGGGGGAAGGATCACCTCCTGTGATCTACTGGCGATATTCCTCCTCATGCAACCCAGGATACCCTTAGTTATTTTGCCATAAGGGCATGTTACTGGCTCAAATTAACATGTTGCCCACCAGTACCTTCAGGATCTTTTCTGCCAGGCTGCTTTCTAGCTGCTTGACATCCACCATGTACTTGTGCATGGGGTCCTCCTCAGGTGCAAGGCTTTGCACTTTTGCCTTTAGGCAAACCTTTCATGAGGTTCCTGTTGGCCCACTTCTTCAGCCTGTCCAGGTCCCTCTGAATGGGAGAAGATCTTTCTGGTGTATCTCTTGTGTCATCAACAAACTTGCTGAAGGGTACACTCTGCCCCATAATCCACATCAATAACGATGTTAAGCAGGACTGAAACCAGTATTGACCCCTCTACTTGACCACTAGTTACTGCCCTCCAGCTAGAGTTCATGCCACTGATAACCACCCTATCACAACAGGATCACTCCCTCCTGTAGCAGTATCCCACTCAGGTAAGAGATATAGTGAAATAGGAGACTTGAGTAGCTGCACTGTTTCATAATATTCTCTTCAAGCCAAATAAACTGATTTGAAGACCATTCTTTTTTATTTATTTTTCTTAAACAAGGTTCTTCCCATTTTTGAATGAAAGTATCCCAGCCACCTTCTACATGACTCCTCATGGCATTTGAAGTACATTTGGAGTTACCTCAGACAGGCTGTTGAGCCTTGTGTCTTGATACAGGTCGCTACTATTGCCAGTTTTTACACATGATGAAGAGTGTCACAACACAGGCTAGTATTTAGGAAAAAAAAATCCCTTAGATGACTATATTTACAGGTTAAAACAAAAAACAACTCATGCACACACAAAATACGGTGTAAACAGTTACAAGTTTTTGCCTGAAAAGATGGAATTTTTTTCTTTTTATAGTCATGATTTTTCTTGCTTTGACTTATAACTTTAGGCAATGTAGAGATGGCAGCCTATTAGACCTCTGTCCAACTAGATAAGCCATATCACTGCAAAACTTCTGCTTGTCATTGATGGATGTGTATGGCCTCTTGTAATAGCAGCAACGTGTTTCCTATTTTTTCCCCATGTTTAATGTCCTCTCAGCCTGCTGAAGACTTTTGTTTAGATTTTCAAGGAAAAATCTTTCGGCAAACCTGTTTAATTCAAAACCAGTTACCCTGTAGTAAGTAATGCCAGTCAACAGAATTGAAAGAAAAAGGAAAATAATTGTGTAGTGAGGTTTTCTTTGTGCATACGTGAATCTACATTCAGTAAATCAGTGCACAATATGTGTTGATCTACCTAATTCATCAAAGCCTCCATTTCTTTTCCCTTCCTAGGTAATTGCAGGAAAATAGCTACCTTTATGAAACAGGCCAAATGAACATCCTTACAGTCAGTCTAGTTTCCTAAGGGCGAGACCTATTTCATCCTAATGACTTTAGCGAGTCTATTTCTGCTGAAGAACTGGAAAATGTTCTTTCCTCTCAACTAGCGGAACGAAATAACTTTCTGATGTCTGTAATTCAAGCTGCTCTCATCACCAATCCATTTAGAAAAGGAATCCTGCATCTGTGAAGGTGGATTAAATTCTTTTGTCTGAGCCCTGGCTTTGAGGGGAACTTGTGCTCCCAAATAATCTGAGTGCTTTTATGAATGCTATGCTGCGCACACAGCTCTGCTGGAGAGCACCTGTGCTCCTGAGCAGCTGTATCTGCTGTTTTGATTTGGTTAGCAAGTAACATGATGCTTCACAGCAGTTGCTGAATGGTGAATATGGATTATTGACAGAATCGTTACTATATTCTATATATACACAATCTTCTTTTCTCAGAAGATGTGAATGATTTTGAGAATTGTATTTTACTAACCACAGTGTATGCTTCAGCACTGGTTTGACTATGTGTATCAAGTGTACTTGTGTACATGGGCTTCTGTCCCAAGATTCGTTGTGGAATAACTCATACTGGCTCATTTCTGTCTCTTGATTTTCTATTTGTGGGTCATTTATATAATACTATGGCTTGTGACATTAATAGTCATTTTTCTTTTCCTGCTAAATTGAGGTTAACATGACTACTATTTATGTTGTGAATTATGGTCCCTTCCGTAACAGTTTGTGTATCCAGAACATATGGGAACATGCACTCAAAATTCTTCTAAACTGTTTGTTTACATTATACTGTCATCCCTTTATCTCAGTTGCTGCCTGGGGGACTATCAGAGCACTGGCTGGGAGGTGGTGAACAATTGCTTATGCATCCTTGTTATATACATTCATATATATACATACATAGTCATAACTGTTAACCCTTTCCCCTTTCCTTTTCCCTTTCTTAGTAAATAATTTTATCTCAGTCTACAAGCTCTCCCTTTTTTCCTCTGATTCTCTCCCCCATCAGACTGGGAAGAGAAGAGTGAGCAAATGACTGTGCAGTGCTGAGCCACCTCTCAGTTTAAATCACGTGTTACCATTCTGAAGGAGTATTCAGCAGCCATCAAGAATATCCATAATGTTTTCCAGTGACTAGAAACTTGTCTGTATAACATACATAGATACATGCACACTGTAAGATACATTGCTTCAGGACTTGATCTGTTATTCTTATTTCCCCTTCACTGTTGTTTCATCGCTTCCTTTCCACTCTGCTAGGACTGTGGTTTAGTAGATCTGTCTTGTGAACTGTGACATTCTCTGCTTCTCCTGCATTCACCCATTTATTTATTTAACACCAGTATGAATAGATTAAAAAA
>VXAB01009830.1:117304-229876 GCA_013399175.1 Odontophorus gujanensis | reverse complement strand
AAAAAAAAAAAAAAGTGAAGTAGAATGTGATCAGCCAATAAAATATCCTAGGAGGAACAACTACAGTTCAAAAGTACCTTCTGGTTGAAATATTGCTAGATTTTTTGCATTCTCTGTTTTTGTCTTTCTGCTATTGTGCTCATTTGGAGAAACAAGGAGTTGATACCCTACCTATCAGTTTCCTTTTCCTGGTGGAAATTCTTACCATCTTTTTTTCATTTACTTGCTTTCCTATTCTTACACTCTCTTGTAATCTCTGCTATAGGAGAAAACACTCTCATCTCACTTACAATTTGTAATACGAATGTAAGAGAGGAGATTGTTAGACAAAATGGAAAGAGTACTTGCAATAAGTAGTGCATAACCGAGAGTTTTCCTCAGTCTAAAGTATATTTGGAACCTTTCTGAAGGATGGAGAAAAAAGTGAGGATAATACTGACTCATCATTTTTCAACATCCAACTCAGGCTGGATAGGTCCCAAAAGTCAAGAAGCAAGCAATACAAAAGTGGTTGCCTGCAGAAAATTCAACAGTCACTTAGTTGTGTTGCATCCAAATAGAGTTACGAAAACAAATTATTTCCTATAGAGTTCTAGCTATCTTCCTGAACAGGTGCTTCATCCAGATAAGCTTAACTACTCTGAGATGCCTGCAGACGTATTATATTGTGACATGATAGATTTGCGAGCAGAGGAATAGAACACATGATGGTGTGGACCATAAAAAGTGAGTCTGATGATGGTATGGTGGTGTGTCTGTCTCTGTTCAGCTTTTCTGGCTGCCTGTCTGTGTTTGCCCACAATGTCATGTTGTCTGGCACCTATGTGAGCCACACCTCTCCTTTAAGGGATGCTGAATCATGCAAGTTAACCCTTTGATTCAGCATCCATGATTCAGCATCCCTTAAATCATGTATTTGTTATCTATGAAAATTATGACTGGAGAACTTGATGCAGTTACTTCAGTTCATTGACTTATTTCTGTGAGGGTCCTAAGGCAGGCCCAGCCTTCTCTGGGACTTCCCCAAACCCTTCCCATGGTCCTTGAGCTCCATTTCAGCTCTGCCCATGACCATTAGGCACTGCTGCAGTGACACAATCCATGCATATAATTTATTAAGTTGATTAGGTTATGAAAGACCGTACCAGAAAACTTCCTCCCTCTGCATCTGTTTTGGTTCCAATTAGTTAATTTACTGAGCTTTGCAAAACTGGCTTTGCCCTTTTTACTGGTTGCACCTATTCCCCTGAATGGTAGGACATATCGTTTCCATTGTGGTGTTACCTGCTTTTAGCAATTTATTAGTTTGGGGACCTGAACACTTCTTCAGTTCTTTTTAAATCTTTGCATTGCAAGAAAGACATTATCTGCCTTCCAAAAGGCAGAGAAGATGTGCATAGGATTGTCTCTGTAAAGTAGAGGTTCTCACATTTTCAAGTTATCTGCCCCATGCTGATAGAATATTTCTCATCACAGACCCATGCCACTCATCTGTCAGCCATGGATAATACAGCAAACTAAAACTAGAAGACAAATACATTTAGCTCTTTTAAAAACAGTATGAGCAGGGATTATGTATTTATTTTTCCCATTTGAGATACAATAGCAAACACTTCATGGACTTCATCAAACCTTCTACTCTGCGTATTTTTTTCTGCATACTACATCCACATTAATATCTACTTCTCCTTTCCCCTGTATTTTTTTTTCTTAGCCATCTGACCTTGTTGTCTCTGTTAAGTATGCTATGGCCTGGTTTCTTTTCCTCCTGAACTGATTTCCTTATCTTCTGTTTCCTGCTTCCCTCCCTAAGAATGTATTTTGAAAGATTACTGTCAAGGAGCATGACCTAGAATAGTGCTTAGTTTATGTTACTAGCCTATAGACATAATTCAATCCAGCAGTTATCCAGAACTTTTGTAAATTCTGGAAAAAAACACCCACTAAAAACAAACAAACAAACAAAAAAACCAAACAACCCCACACCCTTACATTGTAGCAGTTAATGCAGAAACTAGTGAGTAAAATTCTATCCACGTGCCAATCTGAGTGTGGGCATGAGCAGCATGAGCATCTCTGTGTCTTCTATCTGTGTAGAAAAGATAGACGGGTGGTACTTTTCCTAGGACAATACTTATATGACCTGCACAACTTACTGAAACAACTGCATTAGCCATTAAATTGTCATGGTGGAGCAAGGACCTAGAAGTCAAGGTCAGACTATTCTGACGTCTGGAATTATCTTTGTCTGAAATGAGCTTCATCCTTCAGAGTATCCAAACAGTGTTCCAAAAATTTAAAATACAGGCCAGTTTGTAATGCTCTAAAACATTGATCCATGAAGTTTATTGTATGGGCATAACAGAGTCTTCATTTTTAGGACATAGGCATGTTATGGAGAAGATGGATTCATTGCCAGACCACAGAAATGCAATTATGCTCTGTTTTACAGAAAATGTCATAAATAATATACTCTGAAATAACCACAGATACAAAACATTGTAAATTACAGAAAGTAGTTGTGTGAAGACATTCTACAGTGAGTTAATTAAGGCATGCAGGCACAAATCCATTAAAGACAAAGGAAGTTATGGAGGAAGAAGAAAATTCTATGCTTTTGATTATGATTTGAAAAAAGAATGAATTGATGAGGCAGAGAGAAAGAAGTAGTCAGTTTCAGATAGCGGGTTACAGTTTAGAAGATCTTTACAGTAAGAATAATGAGCGTAAATAAACAGCAAGAAGCTAGGCTGTAGACTGCAAAAGGAGAAAAAGAAGAGGGAAGACGTGTTGAGCTAGAGAAAGTTCATGGATTTGGAAAACAAGAACAAAAGGAGGTTTCCATACGGATCATTTACTGCATGGTAAGTTGAATGGAACAAAATGGTAGTAATCAGAGTAATTGTGAGAAAAGAATAGAAGACAGGTATGGAGACTTTTAAAGGACTACTGCAGAAGAGATGGTCTTTAAAGGTGTTTTTCTGGGGTACTGATACATAGATTTATGCACTTACGATTCGCTCGTGCTGGGCTATTGCACATTAACAGCAAAAATTTGCACTGTCCATTCTTGGAAATATCTTTTTAATAATGTAAGAAACAGAATGTTTTCTTATTGCTCAGAAAATGCCTTGGTTTGGGGAGATTGACCAATAGAGAACTTATTCATTGTGAAGCTAAGTAATCGGTCTGTTATATCCAGAGTGCAGCTAGTTAGCAACTGTGCTGCAGACAGAGACCTATAGAACCATACGTAGCTCCCACAGCACTGCTCCCTTCTCACATTTCAGGCTTTATCCAGAGCTGGTGCACTTATGGACTGAAAACCTGGATGGGTGAGATCTCGAAGTATCATCCAGGAAAGGATTTGAGTTAAGAGGTTGGGTTAGTGGTAAGGGCTGGCAGCAGATTGCAGATTCAGGCTTGCTCACTCCGAGGGAATGTAAGCTCTCTCCAGCAAGTCAGCATGCCACTTACACACCACACCATGTCATGCCATGATACATTGCCTTCCAGCAAGGCAGAGATGCATTGTATTTCTAGATAAGGAATATATTTACAAAGTTTAATTTCTACAGGGCAGTAGAGGAATTAACTTTATCTGAAAACACTCTGTTTGTACCTAGCTTTTTATTTATGAACCGCCAGCACAGAAGGCTATGATTCCTTTTAAGAAGATTGACTTGATCTTTGTTTAAAAAAAATGCAAACAGAAAACTCCTGCTAGCATAGCCACATGGAGTGGAACAGATAATTTATTTCTGTCAGAATGCATTATTTGTGGATGTCAGTACTGTGTTCTGAATAGGATGTTGAAATACACTGTGGGTATGCTACTTATGTACATTTCCAGAAAGATACAGCTGGTAAGAACAAATGAGCTGTAATAATAGGTAGTTAAAATGTTAATGGAGTAATGGAGGTCAAGCAGAAACAGTCAGTCAGTCAGTTACCAATGAAAAAAAGGAGTCATATAAGAGGTCATTTGTGCCATCTTCTTTCTGGAAGAAAAAACCTCTCAATTCATCAGGGAATGAGCATCTACATGAGCACAACTCCCAGCCTGATCCCAGTCTGAGCTTCTAGGTTAATCCCAGTTTGTCCTTTTTGCTAAACATTTCTTGTTTGGGGCACTTCTTTTTGAACGTGAATTATTTAAATTCTAAATTCAGAAAATATTTATTACTGAATTTGTATTTTTCCTAAACTGAAGTGAACCCATAAGAAAGAAAAGGATTGTTGCAATACAAAATATTTAGAATATTTTTCAGTCAATGGTGGTCTTGCAAAAAGAGCAAAAGACAGTAAAAGTCAACATGTACAATTTGCACTTCTTGTTTCTGAGCGCAGAACATACATTACCTACTCGTGGCAATGAGGGAGGTGTAAAACTGTTTTATTTTTCGCAAACTTTTTACAATTTCTAGAAGGAAATACCATGCAAAGACAAAGATTTTGGTAGTTCCTGTTATAGCCAGCAGTCTCCAGCTAGCATATGAACTAAGAACAGTTATCCTAGCAAATATCACATTACTGGATGGTAAAAGCACTCCTTTGGCCATGTTCCCACAGTAAATATTCATGCTCATACAAGTTCCTATCTCTGAAAGACTTGGTTAGCTAAGCAATCAGTCTTGTAAATTTATTTTCTTATGAGAAAAGGTTTGTACAAGTAGGTTGACAGATACTCAATTTAATTGTTCTGGCCTCAATTATTCTGACTTTGTTAAACTAGATGCTAATAAATAGATCTGTAAAGATATCTTGCATGTTTTGAGCCTTTCAGTGAAACTGGCTAGCACAATGACTCAGGAATTATTAAATTCATGGGAAGATACTCCAAAAATATAGACTATCTTTGAAAGACTAAAAATATTTTTTAAATTTGACATTGTCTTAGAAGACAAAATTTTCCTTTGATGGTTCCAAACAGAATTCTTGTACTTTCAGAATGTTTTCTGATGAAATGCAAATAGCCTTAAAATAATGAGTTTTTATTTATTTATAAATATATTTTAAACCTCTTACATTCTTTTTGTTGAGCTCAGAGCTAATTACTTCAGGAAAAAATAAAAATCTCTTGAACAGAGAGAGCATTAGTTCAGATTGATATAACATTATGAAGCCCTTTTTATCACCAAAGTTCTGATCCGTGAGGTCATGGGAAGCCTTTGTATTGAAATCATGCATGAGTTTTGGGTTAGGCTCTAGTCAGTATTTATATGCGTAGACCACTTAAAAGAGTATTTTTGGATGGAGACCAGAGTGAGGATGTGGAAAACAAAGAATATCAGGGGTTGGGTAGAGTTGAGAAACAAAATGCTGTTTAGCAGGGAACATACTGTGGGAGTTGAAAAAAAAAATAAGAAACTCTCTCGCAGACACAGAAATTAACTGTTCGCTGGTTATATGCTGTACTTGAAACAGACTGTGAAAACAAACAGTAGGAAGAGAGAAATCGGCTCTGTAAATAAGTAGTAGTGAAGTCTCACTGAGGTTGCTTATGTGTAGCAGAAGGAAAGCAAGGCCAAGTTTGAATTTTTATATTTGAATGTTTTCATGGTTGAGTTTTCTTGCTAAGCAGTCAAAAATTTTTTTACTTACAGATGAATTTGGAGCCAATGAAAATCTGGAGGTACAAGAAATAAATCCAGGCTATTGCAATTCTGGCTAGTACAGTTGATTGCGAAGTCCTGATTTGAAGTGTGGAGAAAGTAGTCTGAAAAAAAAAAGGTCCAGATATGAAAAGGCATATATTGTAACTGTGCACTGCAATAAATTACTTCTCCTCATGGGACATGGCATACAGAGCCCTGTAAAGATGCACTAGGACAAGAAACCTCACAGGAAAAGGATATCAAATCTCTGAGTATTGAAAAGCAGTGATTCTATACTTCTCTTGCTTTCCATCTTTCTGAGGTGAGTCTTCTCGACGGAGCTGGGGAGAGCAATCCAACTGATCCCCGTCCCTTCATGGTGAGTTACTACACTTGACATATGCAGCCTTGACTGGATTGCTAGTGCTCTTCTAGGTAGCAAAAGTGTCTCTGCATTTTGCTGGACTGCTTTGTTAATGTCCAAAGCTTATACTAATGCACTTCTTCTGTTGCTTGTGATATTGCCTTGTTCCACAAAGATTTTGTAAAAATTACAGGATTGTTCTCAAAAAAATGGGAAGGTGCCAAACACATTTGGTTCCCACAGTAGTTGAAACTACTTCACGAAACACTCATTAACAAGGCACAGCTTGCAAAGTCATAATGATAATAGAAACAGCAGTGACAGCGTCCTGGGTCAGTGCTTTGTGTGCATACATGTTCTGAATGCATGCAAGGGATCCTATTAGAGCTTTAAAATCATTTTAAAGGTTTTGCCTCAGCAAATTTTCATGCTCATTTAAACCCCTGGTTTATCATTACAAAGTGTATTAACTTTCCTATGTTTAATGCTTATTTCTGTCCTGAGAGAAATAACAAATAATACTTGGCAAATGCGTTTCTTGGGAAAGGAGACAAAGTGGCAGCAGGGTACCCTTTGCACTTAGAGTTGATTGCTTTAAAAATCTGTTCTAGAGTTCAAAAGGTGGGAAAAAAAAAACGAACAACAGTCGTGGTGAGCATGTGCAGGTAATTTATACTTTCTTTTTGACTCGGAATGAATTTGAAGAGCAGGCGCACATTTGGCAGTGCCTGTTATTCAAGTCTTACGTGAACAAGGGGGAAGCAGTAAGATACACCTGTGCATTATTTCTGTGAGACTGCTAGCCTCAAGCGTAGACTACTCCCTGCTGCTGCTACTACATATAATTCATGAATGACTGGCTTAAAGTGTGGTGAAACCACAGTGAGAAAATATGTTCCTTTTCCACAGGTTTTAGAAACAAATAAGCACAGTAGTGTCTCTTGTGCCAAAACATAAGCATGGGGCTGCCCACAGTGAATGTTCACGTAAGGCCATTTAGAAATGTTTATTCCAGGATGAACAATGTTCAGAGTTTGGAAATGTGTGTGAAAGTAGAGGAAGAAGAAAGTGGAAAAAAATGGATGAAAGAATCAGGGAACATTCCTTGGGAGTGTTGAACCTGAGGAAATCCTTTAAGCTGTGGGGCCTCGGAGTGGTGAAGGGAGACATCTCACTGTTGTATTCAGGAAATATAATTCTGTAAATAAGCAGGGAAACACTTTGCTCCACATCTATTTTATTTTTAGGAAAGAAATAATGTCCTGTGTGGAGAAACCTTTTATTTTCAACAAACAACAGAATTTAGAGATGATTTCATGTTACTTCTTCAGGTATATCTACTGCCATTTTGTATGGTTAGTATTCGGACTTGGTTTTTCTTAATCACCTACTGCTAATTGCAATTACTAATTTTTTCCTGATACTAATTGTAGTTACTAATTTGCAAATAAATGCAAATATTGATTTTCATAATGTGGAAGTATCAATTGGAGGTTCAGATGAAGACCATCACATTTTGTGTGATCTAATCCACATTTTATGTGGAAAAGTGTAGTGTACTTATTTTAGTGTTTTAATACAGAAACTTCTGAATAAGTGAATGTTTGGGAGTAACTGCTCAGTGAAGCCAGTTCTTAATATCTTGATACCAGTTGATTGGGGTTTAGATAAATGTAGCTTGGCTCAGTTCTTGCATCATCATTTGGTTTAACAAGCGCATCTTCTATGAGCTTATTGCAGTACAACTCATTTATAAATCTGTCCTTATAACATCCATGAAATTTTCTTGTTATAGAAATATGTAGTGGCAGTGGGTGGAGGAAAGGTTATAAAAAAAATTATTGTAGCTGGGGATCTGAATCAGTGTACGGTTTCATATGAAAATTGCCCTACAGGAGGTATGGCAATTCTACATAAATACTGTGCAATTTATAAATGGACCCTTTTACTCTTTAGTACTTCCTCCATGCACAATTAGGCTTCTTGGAAAGAAAAAAAAAAAAAGAAAAAAAAAGAAAAAGCAGCCATGGTGCAATGCTAACACTTATGAGTGATGCATGATTGATGATCCCCTAAAGGCAGCTAGAGAGAAAATTACCTCCTTCCCTCATTTAAGGACATTATTAGAAGACTCATTGAGTTCAAAGCTCAGGAAATTATGTTAAGAGGACTGGATAAAGCTTTGAAAAATTCTGAAGAAATTATTTTCTCATTAGTTGAAGGTAAGATTCCTTTTAATGCACTGTACAAGATGAAGAAAACTTTGACACACTGTTATATGGTATACTCTAGAAGTGTTTGTTACATCATCTGTGATTTACTCACACAAGTACTCTACTCTCTGTGTACTAACTGGACTGTAATCTGCAATCAATGCAAAATAATGCTACATTCTAAATGCTATGTCCTTGTATTTCAGTGGGAAAAGTAAACAGGTCCTTCTCGCAGTTGTAAAGGTAACATGATATACTGGGAAAGAACAGAATGAACTGACACTGTTGAGAATACCAGTTTGGGAATGGGACAGTGTAAGCGTCAGCCAGCAATGTACAAACGCTTCTACTGCTAGGGAGAGGGAAAATGGTACAGGTTCTAAACAGACCTAAGGATACTTTTCTTTCTTTGCACTGACTTTTTGGCTTGTATTCTCTGTTATTAACAGCATTTTGAGCCACTGCTCTAGTGCCGGTCAGGAACTAGTGAGAGGTGTGCTGGAGCTTATCTGGAGGATGTGGAGCTGGATCTGTCCTGCCACTATCCTACTGAAGCATGGCTCCTCCTTTACTGGTTTTAGATGGAAGCAAGGCTCACACAACATCCCTCTATGTACCCATCTGATTGGTGCCTAATTACTTAAGCAGAAATTGTCTGTATGGTTCAGAGTTCGGAAACGTCTGTTGTCTAAAGGATATTACATTTACGCAGTTTCCTGTGGGCAGAAAAGAGACAGCATCAGCAGTCATGTTATGGGAAAGCCCACCAAGCACTTCACCCTTATGAGGAACAGGGGAGTCTATGTATGAGAGACATTATGGTCACTCCAAATGGGAAGGATGTCAGCTGGTACTGACAGTATGATAGATCCAAGTGTAATCCAACCACAGAAGACATCCTTAGGAAATCAGGTTTCATCTTGTTTCTTTGGAATTTTGTAGAATATAATGATCCTCATGAGAGCTGAAAAGATCTCAGGTTCACAATTTCAAAGGTGTCATGGTTTGTCACCCTCTAAAATAGGGGACCACTAAACTACCTACTAAATATATATATTTTTAACTTATAACCAAAATCCTCTATGGCACTCATCTCCAAGTATGACAGCAAACATACTTAACTTAGTCAGTGTTCATGGATTTTTAGGAAAACCTATATGTTGAAAGGACAATATAGATATATTTCTAGATAAAGAAGATCATAGTGGAATTGTAAAATCTCTACCCTGTAACATTGTCTTAACATGATTTTTATAGAAGTAATAGAATCATAGAATCATAGAATCACCAAGGTTGGAAAAGACCCGTAGGATCACCCAGTCCAACCATTCACCCATCACCTATATCTCACTAAATTCTTGGAGGAATGAGAGTAATTCTGAGATTTGTACTCTTGTAGGAGTAAAATATATTTCTCGCCTGTCTCTAGACAAGAAGTTAATAGGCTTAAGCATTAAAAATCACATCTGAGTTGATTCTTTGTATTCTTGGTCAAGACCAGTCCTTCCCTAGTAAAATGTCTTCATGGCATCAAGAAGTAATGTATGTTTAGTGCCTTGAAAATGCTAGGTAGAGTTGAACATTCCCTATCTGGAAATAGATTTTTTTGGTTTTTGTTTTACACAATAAGTAACACAGTTTTTTTTTGTTTGTTTTTTCTTTTTCTTTTTAATTTTCGGACTGTTGATGTCTATATCTGGAGAGCTAACAAATCAAGCAAGTACAACAGTATCGTTTCCATGTTAAAATCATTTTCTTAATGCATTGCATCAATTACTCTCATAAAACAGGAGCTGTCTTATAACTGCCACTGCAGAAAGACAGGAGCTCCCCTCCTTTGACAGTACAGCTGGAAGGATAATGGCAGTGGCCGTGTCAAAGTTAACTGAGCTGTAGGCACTTCTCAGTTCCTATGTATAAAGCTTTTAGATGTTTTGTGATTTTTTCCTCAACTGGCTCACTGCAAATTTGGCTTAAAAAGCTCAGCGCAAACCGTGAAAGTGATGCCTTCATCATCATTAAAAACTAATCAGACCCTTCACTGCTGAAATATCAGCTTGTCTTATTTGTATACAGAGTACATCATTAATTGATGTAAACGTCAGCAACAGGCTTCATCAAGGCTTCCCACGTTTCATCCTGCATTCCCCTCAGGATGGGAAAAGAAGTTATCACCACCAGGCATCTCAGCTTCTTCAGCACAATATGCTTCAGACATGGCCTGGGATGCACCCTTTGAAACCACTGAAACCTCTGAGGCTGAAGTTTTGCAAACTATTCTCCATTCCAGGAGTGCTTGCTCAGGTCCTTTACAGTTTTTTTTTAATTCCTCACAGTGACATAAAAAGCAATGTGTAAAGGCCAAAATCAGTGCCAGATGTACTTGCATGTGCTGGGAGGAGAAGAGGAAAATTGCACTAGGTAACTCTCATTTGCTTGGCTTTGCTGACCCTTGGGCCAAGAGCAGCATCCTCTTGTCTCCTGCAACAACTTACTTTCCTTGTTTTCTCGGTGTTGTGTGTTTTCATGACAGTCTAATTGCTGTTTTTTCCAAAGGAATTTTTGACACAAACTACATGTTAAATTAGATAAAAGATGCAAATAGTACATGTGCTGGGAGGAGAAGAGGAAAATTGCACTAGGTAACTCTCATTTGCTTGGCTTTGCTGACCCTTGGGCCAAGAGCAGCATCCTCTTGTCTCCTGCAACAACTTACTTTCCTTGTTTTCTCGGTGTTGTGTGTTTTCATGACAGTCTAATTGCTGTTTTTTCCAAAGGAATTTTTGACACAAACTACATGTTAAATTAGATAAAAGATGCAAATAGTACAATTAGCACAAAGAAAAAAAAATCCATGAAAGCATCAGATCCATAAAAATGTAGCAAATTGAGTGTATTAACTTCTGCATAATAACATGTACTTGATGCAATGAGTTAATGCATTAGCCTTTCAACCTAGAAACACACACTCAAAGCCAGAATCATGCAGAAGTGAATCTGGTACTTCATACGCTCATACAACCTGTAATATTTTGTAATATTTAAACCCTTTGTAACATTAATCCACTTTATACAGGTCACGGCACAATTTTGTCTGCCTGGATGCTAAAGGGTCAGACAAGTGAAGCAGTGTGGAGCAACCCTCTGAGCAATCACAGGGCAGCCAGGTCCAGCTCGTCCACAGCTTTCTCCTGTGTCACTTATGGCTGCATGAGGTTCTCTCTTCCTCGTGTTGCTCAGCTGACATTTGTGCTGGGAGTATATGAAAGCTTAAAATTTGCCCCTTATGGTTTAGCAATAACCAAAGTAATAGTCGGTTACTTAGATCTCTTTTAATTACAACTTCAAGAAAATTCTTCTTGGCTACTTATTTTGCACCTATGTGCTCTAAAAGAGAAAGGAATAGAGAGATGCATGCTTCTGTGTCCCAAAATAATCAAACTACAAAAAAGAGAAATCCTTATTAGTATAGCTGTTTTTCATCGGTGCTCTACTTACATGATATCAAAATCAAACTGCGTTAAGCTAGCAGACTTGCACAATCAGGTCTTTCCAAGGCATGCTCCCATTTCACTGTGTATACTTAAATATTAACTGACTACAAGTTACATTTAGAAACATTTTTAAAATAACACTTTTCAAGCGTTTGACAACAGAAGAAAGCCAAAGGCTTTGTGGGTGGAGAGGAGGCAGGCACCCAGGTGCCCAGTTCCTCATCTACTGAATAAGAATCAATAATTAAGTACAATATTTTTAGTGCTTAGGTCTTTAGAACATGCACAGTTTGGAAGGGTTAAAAGTAAGCAGTAAAACTAGGATCAGACCTTCACACTTGGTTACTTTATTCTTTTCAAATAAAAAACACAGATGTTTTGATCCCCATGGTATCAGTGCACATTGGTATATCCGTAAGCTAAGGATGAGCAATTTTTCCCCTTTTCATTTGTAACCTCTCTGAAAATGTCTGTGTACTTGCACAAATATTACAGGTTGTATGAGTGTTTTTCCTCCTTCTACTCCTGGCTTTGATATTTGCCAGCCTGACTGTCAGAGCAGCATAGATCTTGGGTCGGTTGTAAACTGGAGCCACAGCAGGATGAGCTTGTTTGTTGTTTTTTTTTTTTTTTTTATGACTGATGAGTATCTTGGTTTGTTATTTATTGTCTTTGATTTGGCACTTAGCCACTGAGATGTATTTTCTGCAGCCAGATAGGGAGAAGGAGCTAAAATGATCAGTTGAACAAAGAAATGTCTGCTTGAAATGAAGCATCCCATTAAGATTTTGGCAGTGGAAGCATTTGATGCCTGTGTTCAGACTTCTGCACGTGCATACAGTCTATCAGTTGGAGCAAGGAATTGTCTAGTATCTGCCTCAGCTCTACTCTCGGTCAGTAAAGCTACCAAACACAGGGTGTGTGCTTGTGACACTCCAGCAGCCTCCATCTGTTCATCACAAAACAGAGCATCATACTCATCCTTTCCACCCTGTAGTGATGGACCATCCCTGCAGTGTCAGGCTGCCTCTTATTGCTGCCTCTAGAAGCCTGGCCAGCTCAGAAACACAGCTGTAACAAGTGAAAGCTGCTCCCAGGCTCTGACACAAAGCAGGCACCTTGAGTTGAAGGAGGGTATGACTAAGATCCCGACCCTGGAGGAGGGCTACAAACTAGAGCTCTCATTGCCTGAGCAAGTTTGAGGACTAGCAAGTAGGTACACAGATGGTGATTCTTACTGTCAGTTTGAGGCAAAGGAGTTTTGTGAAGCACTTTATCTAGTAAGAGAGACAACTTACTAAATGTGGAGCTCTTAGTCAGACACCCAAGCTCGGGAGAATGAGAGTTCAGAAATACATATATGTATATCCTAAAAGTGCACCCTTCTGATACCTAACATTTTTCTCCTCAGCATGCTGCAGCCATGTTCCCAGTTTTAGGTACTGGAAGTTATAACACAGGTTAGTATGTACAGCTCTTCCAGACAGTTATTACCATCCCAGCTCTATACCAGAAGCTGGAGTGCAGCAGGGCTGCTCATCATGCAAATATTGTATTCCATATGTTTCCTTCCAAACCTCTCCTTTTTGTCTTGAGTTGCTAAAAAGGTGCACTGGAGCTGCCTCTTGAAGAGGTAACATAACTTGCGTCAAAGAGTGATGATTAGTTCATGTCAGTCTAGTGCTAGGCTGCTAGAAGAACAAATACAACCTTTCACTAACATCAGTTTGTTCTGAAGCACCTGAACATATGTAATAGAGAGACATCCTCCCATGAAACATTTTCTTATGAATTCTGGCATTTCACTACTTCTTACTTCAATTATTATTGACTAAGAAATGCAACATGAGGATTCTACAGGCTACCCAGAGGAATGAACAGCAGCCTTTGTAAATGCAAAGGATCTAAATAAGCAGGCTGATAAGAGCTGAGTATCTGTCAGTTTAAATGGCATTCGGCATATGAACTTTTAATTGAGATGATGCATAGCAGCACCACGTATTCCATTTATTACTTTCCATTAACTTGCATGTGACCTATTTCTCTACCTCCTGACAGGTTCATCTTTCTGAGAACTTCACAGGCAAAATGACATTTCCTTTTTCTGTCTGCTCAACTGTGATCTCAGTTTGAAAACTGTTTAGCATTCACCACTAAAAGAAATAATAACAAAGGCATTAGACATCTCTTCGTACTCCTACTCCTTTTATTTTCCTTCTGTCTACTTCTTAACCCCACTTATCTTAAAGTCTGGAAAAAGAATCTGGTGATCAGTCTGCACTGTTTCCTTTTTGACTAGTTGAAATGAAACTGACATCTTGCAGTTGTTTGTCTGGTGAAAGAAAAGAAGGCAGGAAACATTAGAAATGTTGTTAACCTTAGTCCTTAAGAGAAATAAAGACATATGCTAAAGAAGTAATTAGTAGTTATGAACCAATCACCAACATTCAAGTTTATATTTTTACCCACACAGTTCCTATATTTTTGCCTATGTAATTCCTACTTCCAAGGCATCAAGAATGTAATTTCACTGGTTTTGGTAGAAGTACAGATTTCTGATATCACTTACTATATTATTTCTCAATTTCATCTTGCTGAAGAGAGTGACAATTCTGCTATAAATGTTGCCTGGTGAAAAGCCCTTCCGGTTTCAGCTATCTAGTGGCTGAAACTTTCACTGTACCTTCACTATCTAATACAAAACATTTTCAAGTGCCACTTAAAAATCTAATGGTATAATATTCACAAAACAGAGGGTTTACGATCTTTCTAATTCTTAAGGATGCTACTATCCAGATGAAATTACTAGAGACTACTAGTATGCGATGTGTGCCACCTGGATGGTGTCAATGGGAGCATCTGTATTTCTCTGAGGAAAGTAAGAAAAGTAAGTCATGTATTCTCTCACCCATTTATAACTGTAGGATAAATGACCTTATTTGTCAAGACCTTGATGTTTTATTTCACCAGCAGAAGTACCTCGTGCTGCAACTAACAGTGATTTAGTGAAATTAAGATACATCTCTGTGTGTCCTTCAATAAATAAAGTTTCACTTATTTGCCATCCAGTTCATGTTACATTGCTACCAAAGGTGGTAGATTGAGAACAATGTTTCAGTTTAGTTACTGAGCCTGGGTAGAGATCTAAATCCAATACTGGATGTGTTAAGACACAATTTTGAAGAAAGGAAGACTAAATATTTTTAAGATGTTCATACTAGATTATAACAACTACAAAGTAAATTGCATTCATGCGTGGAAGTAATATGAAATAAACTAAAAGCATTGTAAAATACATTTTCATACATGCAAAATGAAAACGATCATTTATGTTTTAGGAATATAGTATCTATTTACATGCTGGAGTTGTTACCTGAAACGTGTAAATGAAATCTTGACTAAGACAAAAAAAAAAAAAAAAAAGATTAGAAAACTTGCCTGATTATCATTAATTTAATAAATTCTAGAGAAAATTTTTGTTTCCTCCCTCCCATTCACTTAAACATACTTAAATCTGATTCAGTGTGGAAAACAGCATATGTAGTTTCAGCAGCATCCCTTCCACACAAATCTAAATTTAGTGTAAATTGGTATCCAGATGCTCATTAAGAGACAAGCTGGTTATTTACCTTTGGTCAGATAGTTTCCAAGAGCTACCATGAGAATTAAAACAGCTATTGCAAATATTGGAGTGTGAACTCCAAGTCTCTGCAGGATTAACTGCATTCCCTGTAATCTTTTCATCTTCAGCCCAGAAAGTCATCAATTTAAATTTCTATATTGAAGAAAACAGAAAGTACTGTCATTCACTTACTGTCTGACTGCCTTTACCTTGGTTTACATTTCCTGAAGTTTATGGAGTCACAAAATCATAGAATCATAGAATATCTTGGGTGTAAGGAACCTCAAAGATCAAGTTCCACCCGCAATGCCTCTGGCAAAGTTGCCGGATGCTAGATCAAGTACTAGATCAGATTGCCCAGGGCCTTATCCAACTGGGCCTTGAACATCTCCAGCAATGGGGCATCCACAATCTCTCCGGGCGACCTGTTCCAGCATCTCCCCACTCTATCAATAAGAAAACTTCCCCCTGACATCTAATCTAAATCTTCTTTTCTTTAGTTTAAAACCATTCCCCCTTGTCCTATCACTGTCCATCCATGTAAAAAGTTGATTGTCTTTGTGTTTATAAAATCCCTTTAAATATTGGAAGGCCACAAGGAGGTCTTCCTACAGTCTTCTCTTTTCCAGACCAATCAAGTCCAGCTACTTCAGCCTGCCTTCATAGTAGAGGCGCTCCAGCACTCCGATCATTTTCATGACTCTCCTCTGGACCCTATCCAACAGTCTACATCTTTCCTGTGCTGGAACCACACAGTACTCCAGCTGGGGCCTCACAAGAGCTGAGCAGATGGGGACAAGACCCTCCCTCTCACTCCTGGCCACCCGTCTTCTGCTGAAACCCAGGATACTACTGGCTGCAAGTGTACACTGTTGGCTCATGTTAAATTTTTCAGCCACCAGAACTTCTAAGTCCTTCTCAGCAGAGCTGCTCTCAAGAAACTCTTCTCTCAGTTTGTATACATATCTGAGATTACCTCTTCTTTCTCCAGTCACTCAGTGCATCAGCTCTTGAGGTCAAAAAACTATCCATAGTTTCATTTCCTTACCCTAAAATCTTTGCCTGATTTAGCTGCAAGATAACTTATTTCATTGTGAGTTGCAAGAGGAGTAGAACTGCATGGTGCTGTTCTCATTTACAGAGAACTACCCTGTGTTACACCCAACTCTCATCATTCTTGCCATCTTTTTAAGAGAAGTGGTCCTAAAGAACCAAAATGTATCTCAGAATTCCAGCAAATCTGAGACAGAGCATAACTCTGAGTCACAAAATGATGTTAGTCTTCCTTTTCCCCANTTAGTTACCGAGCCTGGGTAGAGATCTAAATCCAATACTGGATGTGTTAAGACAATTTTGAAGAAAGGAAGACTAAATATTTTTAAGATGTTCATACTAGATTATAACAACTACAAAGTAAATTGCATTCATGCGTGGAAGTAATATGAAATAAACTAAAAGCATTGTAAAATACATTTTCATACATGCAAAATGAAAACGATCATTTATGTTTTAGGAATATAGTATCTATTTACATGCTGGAGTTGTTACCTGAAACGTGTAAATGAAATCTTGACTAAGACCAAAAAAAAAAAAAAAAAAAAAAAAAAGATTAGAAAACTTGCCTGATTATCATTAATTTAATAAATTCTAGAGAAAATTTTTGTTTCCTCCCTCCCATTCACTTAAACATACTTAAATCTGATTCAGTGTGGAAAACAGCATATGTAGTTTCAGCAGCATCCCTTCCACACAAATCTAAATTTAGTGTAAATTGGTATCCAGATGCTCATTAAGAGACAAGCTGGTTATTTACCTTTGGTCAGATAGTTTCCAAGAGCTACCATGAGAATTAAAACAGCTATTGCAAATATTGGAGTGTGAACTCCAAGTCTCTGCAGGATTAACTGCATTCCCTGTAATCTTTTCATCTTCAGCCCAGAAAGTCATCAATTTAAATTTCTATATTGAAGAAAACAGAAAGTACTGTCATTCACTTACTGTCTGACTGCCTTTACCTTGGTTTACATTTCCTGAAGTTTATGGAGTCACAAAATCATAGAATCATAGAATATCTTGGGTGTAAGGAACCTCAAAGATCAAGTTCCACCCGCAATGCCTCTGGCAAAGTTGCCGGATGCTAGATCAAGTACTAGATCAGATTGCCCAGGGCCTTATCCAACTGGGCCTTGAACATCTCCAGCAATGGGGCATCCACAATCTCTCCAGGCGACCTGTTCCAGCATCTCCCCACTCTATCAATAAGAAAACTTCCCCCTGACATCTAATCTAAATCTTCTTTTCTTTAGTTTAAAACCATTCCCCCTTGTCCTATCACTGTCCATCCATGTAAAAAGTTGATTGTCTTTGTGTTTATAAAATCCCTTTAAATATTGGAAGGCCACAAGGAGGTCTTCCTACAGTCTTCTCTTTTCCAGACCAATCAAGCCCAGCTACTTCAGCCTGCCTTCATAGTAGAGGCGCTCCAGCACTCCGATCATTTTCATGACTCTCCTCTGGACCCTATCCAACAGTCTACATCTTTCCTGTGCTGGAACCACACAGTACTCCAGCTGGGGCCTCACAAGAGCTGAGCAGATGGGGACAAGACCCTCCCTCTCACTCCTGGCCACCCGTCTTCTGCTGAAACCCAGGATACTACTGGCTGCAAGTGTACACTGTTGGCTCATGTTAAATTTTTCAGCCACCAGAACTTCTAAGTCCTTCTCAGCAGAGCTGCTCTCAAGAAACTCTTCTCTCAGTTTGTATACATATCTGAGATTACCTCTTCTTTCTCCAGTCACTCAGTGCATCAGCTCTTGAGGTCAAAAAACTATCCATAGTTTCATTTCCTTACCCTAAAATCTTTGCCTGATTTAGCTGCAAGATAACTTATTTCATTGTGAGTTGCAAGAGGAGTAGAACTGCATGGTGCTGTTCTCATTTACAGAGAACTACCCTGTGTTACACCCAACTCTCATCATTCTTGCCATCTTTTTAAGAGAAGTGGTCCTAAAGAACCAAAATGTATCTCAGAATTCCAGCAAATCTGAGACAGAGCATAACTCTGAGTCACAAAATGATGTTAGTCTTCCTTTTCCCCATACAGTCTTGTTTTTATCTTCCTCTTCTATGAACCTTGCACAAGAGGGATACTATCTGTGGAGTCACAGTAAGTTTTGTATGTATGTTTGTGGAATTCTACAAGTTTTTAAGAAAACGAATCTCATTTTACAAGCTGATTTAGACATGCTAGTTTAATAAAGTCCTTAATCATAGAACTTTATATTGTTGTGAATAACTCAGGAATTATTTCTAGCAGAGCTCAGCAGCAGAGATGCAATTTCCGCTAAGATTCCTTAAGCTGCAGGATTCTCTACCCAGAATCTGTGGTATTCAGCTCCGCAGCTGTTCCTAGCACATGATTGTGTTCTGTAGGAAACAATAAATAATTTGCCTGTGTGTATTTTAAGACATAGCTGTACATTTTCAGTGCATGTATCAAAAGGTACGGGATAGGTATTCATTACAGCAGCTGTGATTAATGCTGTCCTCAAAGCTCTACTGAGCGAGGCTTCAATGAGAAAACTGTGATAAAAGAAAAATAAACTTAATTTGCTGAGGTTTTGATAGTATAGATAGTTCTAAAAAAACACAACATGTGTTTGCTTCGTAGCTGTTACTGTTAGTTTGGGCAGGAGGATATTCTTCTGAGTTTATTTAAAAGGTCATTCCTTCTGATGAAGCAATTTAATATTCATTTGGAAATCTCAGCATACTGATACTACCTTTCTGAGATGAGGATATCCAGTTTCATTTGGATGTTCCGGGAGGCTGTTTATGATTTAGCTTCAACATGGCTGGATACCTTAAAATGATCTGTTCATTTCTTTCCTGTGTTGCAAATTTCCACTGTATCCTATTCTTTCACATCTAAATCTAAATGTTATTTGGAAAATGAAAGAGGAGGCTTGGAATGTGATGGCATGCTTCAGGACTGCTTGCTAGAATATACAATGGAGCTGACTGAGAAGATGGTGGAAGCACTGCTGAGGATGACCGCATTATACCTGCCATTATTTAGCTTAGTTTGTTGTTTGGAGATTTCACTAAACATCAGTGACCTTAAAAGTGAAAACAGTGGATACTGCTTCATTGAGGTTGCTTAATAGCTTAGTAGTGACCAAAAAATGGCAGACTTTTCTTCTGGCAGGGACATCTGACAGGCGTTTATGACTTCCTTGCTCTTGGATTGGTTTACTTATTGTGCCATGTATTTAATAACGTATTGTTTGCTGCAGGCTGTGCAAAACTGGAGTGGAATCATAGAAAGATGGTGAATATTGAAACCCAAATGTTACTTAGTAGTGACATTTGTACACTGGATGCACTGATTAACGTTACACATAAACTGCTTCTACATGATCAGCTTATTTTCTGTGCAGCATAGGATATCATTTCCTAGAAAATTTAAGTTTCTTGTTAGTTGGGCTCATTATTTCAATTTATTTACTTAAATAAAAATCCATTTATATTGTGAAGCACAGTACAAGAGAAATACGAATTTGCAGTATATTTAAGACTGGAGAACAATCTCAATAGTCTTAAAACAAATCATTATAGCAGAGCAATGGCATTCTGTTAAAGTAAGCAGTGAATTCCCATTTGCTATTATTGACATATTTCAGTTAAGAAGTGAAATTTAATCTCCCACCTCCTTCAGTTGTCTTACAGGGTTGCATGCTACTGATTCAAACACATCTTTAAAAATCAGATCATCAGAAGAGTCTTAGAAATTCTTATTTTTTGTTGTTCTCTCTCACACATAACCCACTTCAGTTATCATCCATAGCTAATGCACCATGTCAACAACGTGCTCTTTTTCACCAGGTGTAGAAAGCATTGATAATGATATTCTTTCCTTTCTTGATTACATCTTGCACTTCTAGTTATTATACCTCAAGTATTTTAAGTATTAATCACTTCACAGTCACTTGTGCTAACCTGTACTTGGCTATCTACTTACCTTCCTGATATCAACAAACCAAAATGCACTGATTACCTATTTGAAAGCAGACTGATGCACTGTTTTTAAACTGAAAAGAAGGTTTATTTTCCCAAATGTGTCCCAACCACTCTCAACGTTCTGATAATTTGCTTTCTTTATCTATCTTTCACTGTATTATCTCATCCAGTAGACATGCTGCTAGCAACGTCCTTTATAAAATTACTCACAGTCCCTCATGAACATTTTTTATTAACCCTGTTCAGCTTTGTTTTATCTTGTTAAGCTTGTTTTCACATTTTCTTCCCTCTAACATTGTTCCTCCATTGACACTGCCTCTCCTTGTACTCTTTTTCCATAGTACATAGATTTTAAGTGGCTTCAGTTTAGGAAAAAGCTGAAAGACACTTTTTCGCTAGCTATTTAAGCTTTTGCCACTTGCTGACAGCATTGGAAGTATGCAGAAGATGACTAATTTTATTATACTGACTAACTGACTTAACTGATGCAGTACTGGAGAGAGGAGATCTACCTGTACAAATGAAATGGCTGGAGCTGCTTTATGGCTAGGAATGTCTGTTTCTTCTCAATCTCCACTGCCCCCAGGAGGCTCAAAATTGTTCATAGCAGACAATAGGTTTACCTGTTGGTTCTCATATAAGCACACATATATTAGTTAACACTAGCAGGCAGAGCTCAAGGCATTGCTAAGAACTATCACTTCTCTAGCTTTTTATTTGCCACTCAGCTTTTCAACATAATGCATGTTATCAGTTTTGTGGAAGACTTCTGTGTTTAACAGTGTGCTGCTAGGTCAAAAAAGATCTGTCACTTCAAGAAAAACAGTGAGCACTTTAGGAGTACGTTGGGGGAAAGCAATGGAAATTAGCAGACATCTACAAAATGTGACCTTCAAAGAAAGACTAAAGGAGTCAGTATTAGTCGGAGTAGGAAATAGAAAGCTGAAGAGAATTGAATTAACAGTCTTTGAGTATGTGAGAGGCTGCTTCAGAAAGAAAAAGAATTATTTATTCTCTCATTTTATGTTGAATAGGTGAAGAAATACTGGGATAAAGCTGCAGGAAGAAGATTTCTTTTAAGTCCTAATGTGACATTGGCATACAAGAAGATTATTGTCACCTGCTTAGTCCTGGCTTGGCCATTCTAGCCCCATTCTTTAAGGTCTGCATTTGTATTTTGTTAAATACATTACTATAGTTATTTTATGCTATTTCTATGTTAAAAGCTCTTCTACCACTTAGTTAAAACTGTGGCCCTGTTTAATTAGCTGTCCTATAAGTACAGAACTGTTCCCTGCCATGAAGTGGCAACTCTGAGAGTATTAGAAATCATTACAATTGAATTTTTATTTTTATTTTTTAATTTATTTATTTATTTTGCTTCATGTTAGCACCTGAAGATGTCAGACATAGCTCCAGCTCCTCTGTGTAATGCAGAGTGTATGCACCTGGCCATTACATCTATCCAAGGTTATTACAGCTGAATGCCTTTCCAGTCTGTAATGGCATAGTGAAAGGACTCTTCAGGCTACCAAGCAACAACTGCTCATTGTGTGAAGCAGTGTAGTTGCATTATCTGGTGGCCCTTTTGGGGTCATTTTCTTTCCTAAATATTTTTATTTATTTATTTATTTATCCTTTTTCCTTTATGAAATAGATACAGATACAGCATACATATGCTGCAAGAGTAAGTCTCCTCTCTTGCCACTCAGAGTGGAAGAGATGCAAATGTAAAAACTAAACAAAGCCACTTATAATTTAAGTAGCTTCTTAAGATGCTTCTTACCATTTTTTGATATCTGTTTGGTTATATTTCAGGTGAGTGTTGAAGACCCACTGTGAAAATTGTTTATCTTAGTTTAAAGGGAGAGAATGTAATCAAGATAGGTCTTTTATAGTGTTAAATAAGGAATTTCATTAAATGGATGATGGAATGAGTCTATTGAGTGCTTTGGCTAAGAAACTACAAGAAGAGTAATCTGTCATCACTGTTGAGATAACAAAACAAAATTGTCAGTATCATATTTTCTGATTATATATTGTATCTTGTTTAAGTCTTACAATACAGAAAAAAATATTCTGGAGGTCCTGAAAGATAGATGAGTGGTAAAAATCTCCCAAAGCATGAAGACAACAAATATACTCAAAAGCAGATGTTTCAAAGCAGATCCACGAAACCCTAAATTAAACAGGGGTAGGATAAATTTCATTTCATCTCCTTGCAATAACTAATAGGAAGAACTGGCTTAAACTCTCAACCACACAGTATATCGTGTCTTCCAGTTTATATATTAATAATACTGATTTCAATTCCAGATTGTATTGTTACCTTTTCAAATGTTTGGTCACTTTTTGTGTCATTGTTTTTTGAAATGTAGCCACAGTCCCAGCAGTTCAGTTGGATGTGTTATGAAGAGTAATTCTGTAATATCTTTTCAGAAGTGGCCAGAAGAGCTGGCGGACTCCTTTGCTGCTGCTGTTAACATTGACATGTCTTAACAAACCATTCCTGTTGTCATGAAAATCTCTCAGGCACAAACTCAGTTTTCTGGAGACAAACAGCTCCACCCCAGGACAGCCAGTAAGCTAGAGGCTACCATGGTTGCCTGAATTAACACTGAATGAAAACCTGTGTCTCCTATATCCCAAGCGAATTCTGTAATTGCTAGCAATCCATTTAGAAACCAATAGCAGCAGATGGTCCACGGTGCACTGTGTGTTCATTACCCTGGAGATGTTTTTTGTTGCTTGGCATTTGAGGAACTGGGTAGGAGCAGGTAAAATACCAGCTTGGGCCTTTGCTACAAGCCATAAAACACAAGCTAAACATAATTTTCTGTTTATTAGGTGAGCACCTGAGCATTCAAGATGGTAGCATTTCTAAATATTTTACTCTATTAAATGCTGCCTTCTTATCTCTGTCAGGACTATGAAATATAAAGTCAAGTTAGGAAAATATTTTATTTTATTTTATTTTATTTTATTTTATTTTATTTTATTTTATTTTATTTTATTTTATTTTATTTTATTTTATTTTTCCCTTTGGGAAGGTTTTATTTCTGAAATCAGTAAGTGCAATTGTTTTGCCCATCAGTGTGTAAATAGTATTTCAGTCTGCAACCCATGTTGCAAGCAGTTTTATGTAATGCTTCTTTACTGTTGTCCATTCCCTTCCCTACTCCAGTTTTTATCATTTCTATAGCCTTTCGTTGTATTCAGATGAAGAGCCAACATCTTCTATTCAACATATCAGCAAGGCGTGCTTTCAGACTTTGAGCCTGAGTTAAATGAGTTTCTTCAGAACCCTGTCACATGGGTAAGCAATTCAATTTTCCTCCCCCTCCCTCCCACGTGTTAGGCTGCATTTAGCAGAACTGAAGCTTATTTGCCACTTTGCCATCTACCAGAAGGCCCAGGGCTACAGTATTTGCCCCTCAGTTTCTACCCTGTGTAGGTACAGACACCATCATGGGGGAAATATACAGAGTAGATATTAAAGAGTGTAGTGGTAATGCTAAGTCGTGGATTAAACCAGTGCTTGAGCACCTGGTGGGAAGGCAGGTCCAACCGAGGGGAGCACAGGTGCATGCAATGTACCTGAGTGACTGGAAGGAGTAGAGACAGGATCCACCCCTTCCCAGACCTCATTAAAGGGTTGGCAGTGAAAGTAAGAGTATCTTGCTGAAGATAACTGCGTACCTGAGGTCTTCCAAAGGTAAGCTACTTTAACAGCAGTTGTATTGCTGTTACCTGAGAGAAGAGGCTGACTTCCACCTGACCACCACCTCCTTTCAGGCAGTTCTAGAGAGAGGTGAGGTTTCCCTTGAGCCTCCTCTTCTCCGTAGTGAACAATCCCAGTTCCTTTAGCTGCTCCTCCTAACATTTGCGGTCCAGAGCCCTCACAGCTTCATTGCCCTTCTTGGCGTGCTTCAGAGCCTCTGCCCCTCTTGGACTGAGGGGCCCAAAACCAAACATGGTACTCAAGGTGCAGCTACACCAGTGTCAAGTATGAGCAGGTTTTAAGGTAGAAGCGCCATATATTTTCACACTTCAGAGGCTAGTAGAAGTGTAAATGTGACCTTTTGAGTAGCTGAGATACAAAATTGCTGTGAAACTGGAAGGAAGGAATAGGAGTGTTTGCATCCCCTGGCATGCCCTTTCTGATTTACAACAAAACAGATGCCTGACCCATCATGCTCTACTGATAGGCTGCCTCCCTTTCAATTGGAGGAGTATGACCCCCCTCATGAGTACTACTTCCTGAAATTCAGCATCAGTTTTGTTCTCTTACAGGACTTTTTCTCAAAGGGATAATAAGACATCTACACTAAAGCAGTTTTGGAAAGCTTAGTTCTACTTGCAGAACACCCTACCTTTTTTCTTATGCCTGACTACTCGTATAAAGAGTGAGATGGGCTGGGAAAAGCCATTTGAGTGATTAGGATAGGGGTAAAACTCAACTAAATGGTTTGGTCTGGTTCAAGCTTACAACACATGCTCTAGCAACAGTCATAAATCTGGTGTTATTGGCTGCCCTTTACTGGAATTATGTGGTTCATACCATCATTCCCTGTCACTGGTGAGTTCAGATGTATGCTTTATCATTTTGTAAAACGTTAACATAAGCCTATTAATATGCAAAAGCATCACATTAATATGGGGTAAATCACCTAGTTTGAAGCCTTTAAGGCAGGCTGTGAATTATTCAGTACCATGATAGATATAGCTAGCAAAACACAGCAAGCTTCTGATTAGCCCCAGGATAAATTTCAAGAGGTCATTAAGATCAATGTATTCCTTTAAATGTAGACTGTGTGTGAGAGTATGTGAAAGAGAGGGGAAAAAAGAAAAGGAAAGCCTAAGTCTTACGAGGGATGATGAAAGAGATCTCAGTCTTATTAGAGTGCAATAAAACATGACCAATACCAGACTTAGCTAAAATAGCCTGGAGGCAAAACCACCTCTTGTGTTGTCCTGCTTACAGCAACAATTAGGAGAATGAAATTTCCAATAGGAGATGCAAGCGTGAATCCCTGATAACTGAATGCCAGAGACTATTTGTCAAATGCCAGGTAAACAAACAAACCTGGTTCCAGTGGAGATACTTCAAACAAAATGGAAAGCAAACACAGTTTCACGAATATCTAGTCATCATTAACTAATGCACATCTGTTCAGTGTAGAGGAAGAAGAACAAACAAAGAAGATATACCTAGGGTATTTGTATACTCATTTAATTGACTTTATTTTTTAATCACAGATAACATCAGGCGGTGTCTTTCAGTGTCTGATTAGGCATACTACCAACCAGGGTGAGCATTAGGTCCTGTTAATCTGGCCAGGAGATGCATTACAATTAGCTTTATCTGCATACTGCCTGTCCTGTTTGCTCCTAGCACAGGAAGCAGTAGCATATATAATTTCTTCATTCACATACCTGTTTACTCCCAGCTTTGAATTGGAGCAGGATTCCTGTCCAGCAAACTCTGTTCTTAGAGTGGATGCATCACAGTGGTAAGAAACACAGGTCACCTATGGTAGTTCATATACGTAAAGGATGGCACTCAGGCCCTTGCCCATTGGAAAAAGGTAGTATTTCTAGAGAAACTTTTCTCTTTCACACTTTATTTTTTTTTATTTACTATCCTCATAAAAATGAGGATAGAGGCTGCGTGTTAGGTATTGACAAATGCAGTTCCATTGCAGAGTACTTAAATTCCCCCTAGGACGGTATCAAAGTGTTACTCAGTTCTGTGCACAGAGGTGAGCTCCTCATCACAGCTCCTTTCCTGCCCTCCTCAGTTAGAAGTGTACACTGAGTGTACCAGTAAGTTGCAGCCTGACTTTTAAATTGCCAGGAGGCTGAATGCATCTCACCTCTTTAATACACAGCACAGATTTCCTGAGGCAATTTTATTGTCCCAGTAACAGATCAAAGTGGATAGAGTGTATATGTCGAAGAAAACCTGTTTTTTAGTGTGTTCAGCCCACTGCACTGACACTTACTTTCCAAAAGAATTAGGGAAGACAGTGAACCTCCCGAACTCCCAGGCAAATTTTGAGATATACTATTTTGAAATTATTTTCCTGTAAATACCCATCTTCTTTGTCTTTCAGAGCTCTACAACGTAACAGATTTCTCAAAACCTTCTCCTCTAATGTGCTTGGACTCTCCTGTGTTGTTGCTCTATAGCTTACGCAGACACAAAATATTCTGGGATGTCTTTTCCTCACACAGATGCTGTTTGCATTGGATTCAGTGGCATGAAACCTTTGAGAAGGTAGCCCTAAAAGATTTTCTGATAGTTTCCAGCTGTGCTCCTGAGGCATCAGATCAACATAACTGGCTTTTTATGGCATAAATTAGAGAAGTGACATGAAAACAGATGAGTTTATTAAAACAGAGTGAATCACTGATGACATTTAAGTCTAATTAAGTCAGGGTATTCAGCGTAATGATTTTATTCCAGAGGAGGTGACTATTTGGAATTCATGATGTTTAACACAGATCTCCTGGAATACAATATTGTACCTAGGGGTGCCATTATCAGGGTCTGCAATAGCAAATGCTTTCACTTAAAAGGCTGTGCCAAGTTAAATCACAGTGAAATCGATCTCAGCCATTTGAAAATGTTATCCCAAAATGTTGTCACAGTTGATAAACAGTTGGGGCGGAGGAAGGACAAAATATGTTCACAATGGCAAGGTGAGTCTATTTGTAGTCTGGAATAAGATGGGTAAAGCCTAAGGGTCATTGTCATCCCCTGCTATGAATGTACCTTGTAGCTTTATGTTCAAAAAATACATAAACTATATTTCAGTCATAGCAACAATGAGGGAGAAAACTGCTAGGTGCTGTCCCACTCTCTGATGTAATCTATGCATTTCAAAATACAGACTGCAGTAAATCATTTTCTAGTGCCCTGGTTGTCTTTTCTTGCTTTTCTACTGGGCTGCAGCATTCCTGTCTGTATGCAGCCAAGACATGTTTGTAATCAGATTTGATTTGCAGACTTTGCCTGCAGCTTAACAGTCCAAGGATATTTTGTTGTGTAAACTAGATACTGCTCTTCTGACTTAGCTGCTGTTATGTAGACAACCTACCCGGAAATTAAACCTTGGACTCTGTCCTTCAGCACTAATGGGACTGGCTGCTTGCTGTTCTGGTGCTTGAACGCAAAATGCTGCTTATTTCTTCAGCAGAGTGTGTTTAGCTAACCCTATTATCACTGGTAACAAGCAATGCTCAAAGGAGCCAGTGCCTGCCAGTGTGCTGTGTCTGCATCTTATGAAACTTCTAGAAGTCATATCTCAATCTATACATTAGACAGAGAGGTTGCATTGTTCCCCCCACCTATTTCCTTGCAGTCACGGCGATGTTGTTGCTTGGTAGCAAGAGAATTCCTGACCCAGGCCCTCTGGGAGAGGACGTATTTGGGGTTTTGTTTTCTAAGTTTTCTGGGTAGGTTTTGCTGACAGCACTAAACACAACAGAGAGAAGCAGTATACATCTCAATGTTTGTAATGGTTTTTGTTACCTGCACAGAACAACAAATACATGCATATTGTGCCTGTCAACAAAGGGCCCCCTTTGCAAGTCTTTGACTTGCTGAGCTGTTTCCATGAGTTATTTTTGCAAAGGAATAGCAGCCTGATATGAGAGCTTTGTAAATACTCTCTTCAAGGCCTCTCTCTTTAGACCAAACACAGAAAGTGCAGGGTGACCTTTATGAAAAGGGCATGTTCAGGTTCCTCAGTTCAAGCATTTAAATCTTTTATTATGAATGTAGATTTCAGCACAGAGTTACGATTACATGGACAAAATACACACATTGGTCCTGTGCAGCCCACTGTAGGTGTTGCTGATTGAGCAGGGGGTTGGATCAGATGACCTGCAGAGGCCCCTTCAGCCATTCTGTGATTCTGTGATACGTTTTTGCATAGTCTTGCACATTTACAAGTTTTTCATCTTTCCTATTTTGATTTTAACAGTACCAGAATCTATAGATGCGTAACGAAGAGCAAATGGCACTGGATTTCAAAAAACAAATGGTGCATTCATTCCATTACAAATAACGTGTTCTTGCTTGGACAGTAGTGACCTTGTGTGCTAAAACAATACAAAACAAGCCTTCTGGAGCAAAAAAATAAAAATAAAAGACAAAAAACACACAAAGCACATGAAACAATCCCATGTGCAGATAGATAAATAATTACTGAAGCCCAAAGCAACTTATCTCAAGATCCATTTCAGTACATCTGCAATACACGAATGCAGCTACCACTTTTTTATTCTTTGTAGAGAGTTGTCATATTTTGTGTCCTTGCTTCACTGTAAAATTGCACTGGATCTGCCAAATCATATATACAATATAAAGCACCACAGGCAAACTTTATGGATTTGTGCACAGCAAATGTTATGTAAACTGTTGAGATGATTCTCTCTGAGTCCTGGTTTGTTTCACTGAATAAATCTGCTCAGTTTGTTCCTTCAGTTAACTTTACCACTCACTCTGTCCATTTGTTGTTTTGAATCAGGAACCTATGAACAACAATCCTTTTCTAAAGTCAATAGGACATATTTCTAAATGGATTTCACTCAAAATACTGAACTCAATGCATTTTATGCATTCAATTGCAATGCATAAAATTTACATATTCTATTGCCTGTAAATGCAGCTCTGTTATTAGACTGTTCCACACAGAGAAACATATAGTGAAGAGTCATTTTCTAGCTTAATAGGCCAGCAGAGACACAATTCTGAGTGGTTAATATAGAAGTAGTCAAACTTGTTTACACAGAAGACTGCACTGGCCAGCTGCCAGGAATCCAAGTACTGGACTTTATTTATAGAGATATTTGCATAACTTTGTAGTCTAAAATATATTTTTCTGATATTAATTACGTAATTGCAAGTGGAAACGATTGTGTTAATTCCACCACGATAAAAAGCTGGAGATAATTTGATTTCTTTCTTTTGAAGACACAGCATGTTGTACCTTGAAGATACAGTGTTCTGTATCTTGAGAATTCCCATGTAATTTCCTTCACATCTAGCAAACTGGGTGTCTGAAATGCTTGGCTCTGTAGTCCTAAAGGGCATAGGCAAGACTGGGCTTCTTCCTTTCATTTTAATGCAAGTCCTACCAAGGTACTCTTGTTATCTAAAATGGTAACAGAAAGAAAGCAGTCACAACACTTTTCAGAATTCATGATGCTGCAGAGGCTAGACTGGCTGCCACATTCAGACTATCATGTGATTATACAAGTGGTCTCTAATTAAGCCTGCTGTTCAAAGAAGACCCAGTTCTGGGATCATACCAAGTTGCTCATGTTTATAACTAACTGGAGGTTGGAAATCTACAAGGCTGAAGACTGTATGGCCTCTGTGAGCAATGTGTTCTATGGGTTGACTGTTCTCATAGGGTAAAAAGTTTTTTATCTCTTTTTTTCAATTTATACTAGTTGTCCCCTATCTTCCCAGCATACACTACCCCGAAGAACTTCACTGTGTCATCCTGATGACTCCCTTTTAGGTACTGGCAGGCTGCTGTTTTATTCTCCTTGTAACCAGCTCATCTTTATTCTGGCTAAAACCTGATCTCTTAGCCTCTCATCATCAGGCAACTGTCCCAACTCCCAGACATCTTGGAGGCCATTCACTGAATGTGCACTGTGTTATTGACATCTTTCCTGTACTAAGAGGCCTAAAATGGGACACAATATTTAGATATAGTCTAAGGAGTGATGAACAGGGGAAAGATCAATCTTCTGGGCGTGCCAATCAACTGGACATGCTCCATTTCATACAACCCAGCAAGTATGGTGGGAAGAAAAGAAGAAAAATCTTTGAATCTCAAGAAAATGGAAAGCTAGTGCATACTAAATTACTATTCTAAACAATGTTTTAGTTGAATTACATGATCTGGGGATAGAAAACTACTGTGTTGTTGGACATTCCTTTTTTATTTATAGATTTCTTAACATTTTTTACTAGAAGGTACAGATCTTGTACAGCAAATCTGAACCTACTAATTCTGGACTCTCTTTTGCAGATTTCTTAGAAATAATCCATGTCTCCTAAGGGGTCTGGAAACCATGGGGTAAAGTAGTTGAGTACAACACTGGAATACACACTTGCTGTTCTCAGCCATTGCAGCATCTGCGAAGTGCTGCCGTATAGGTTACTTAAAGGAAGCATTTTGCATAATAAAATAAGGAAAGAGTCTAAGCAAACACATTAATTCATCTCTTAATTTTGTCTGATGCTGATACATATTTGCAGATAGGAAGTGCTGACTCCTGTTAGTCTGCAAAATGGAAAGGAACAGATTAACCAAGCAACCTCTCAGCAAGGGTGCCAGAATACACTATATTTATCCTGGATAAATACAGCTTTGTAAACTGCCCTTGCTTTCACTATCTTTCCTTTTAAAAAATGTCAGAATTGCAGCAACTACACTAAAGGAGGCCTACAAGAAAGCTGGAGAAGGGCACCTTATTGAGGAGTGTCAAGGAGTAACAGCTTTAAACTAGATGAAGGTAGATTTAGATTAGAAATTTTTTACTGAGAGGGTGGTGAGGCACTGGTATGGGCTGCCCAGGAAAGCTGTGGATTCCTCATCCCCCCCGGGCAGCCTCATCTAGTGGGTGGCAGCCCTGCCCATGGCAGGGGGCTGGAACTGGGTGATCTTTAATGCCCCTTCAAACCCAAACCATTCTGGGATTTTGAGGCATTTTCTACCTTTACTGAAACTCTGAGCATGTTTGAACATTGGTCATCTCCTTTGCTAAGAAACTGAATTGAGTATAAATACTTCTGACTTTTCATGGTTAAAAATTTCAGTGGTCACCAGCCTTTATTCTTCTAGTGATCCATGTGCCTTGCTCCTTCCTTGTCTGTTCTGCTATACCCTCAAAATTACTCTATTGTCCCTGCAACTCCAAGTCTCCCCCTTAGCACCTGCTTGTACTTTTGCACTCACAGAGGCTCAAGTTAATTCTTTTAGCTCTGTTTTGTACTTCTCTCCTTTGTACTTGAGTGAAATACACCCAACTGCAGGTCACATTCTGCTTTTGTTTCATCCACCACTAAATGTCTTCGAAGAGCATTTCAGGTTCCAGAGACTTCATGAATTAAATTTTCTTTCCTTTTCAAATCTTTCTTAAGCAGAAATCCCAGTGCTTCCAACAAGACTCTCTTTGAGACTTTCATTTCCTTCCCTAAGCCTTCTTTCTCCGGATGTCACGAGTGCTACTAACTTCAGGAAGACTGACAGGATCTGTCACAAGCTTTTTCCATCAGTGTACCTTCTTTTATCCTAAAAGCTTTTGTTCCTGGTGTTTTTCTGGTCCGTTTCCTTCCTCAGTGATGCATCCCAGAATGACTGAACTGCTCCCTTTCCATCTTTCCTCTCTCTGGTGGTTCCTTCTGTTGATCTCTCAAAGGTATTTTAACATTTTATGTTCTTAAACACATAAAAGTAATACCATGATAACGTTATGGAATTGGGTTACCTAGGGAGGTCATGGAGTTGCCGACTTGGTGGATGTTTAGGAAACAATCAAGGAACATGAGGATCATGGTTTAATGTGAACTATTGATGATAGGTGGACAGCTGGACGATCTTGTAGGTCTTTTCCAACCTTGGTGATTCTATGATTCAATAATCCTACTTTCTTTCTTCTTGGGTATCATTAGATGAACTCATCTGCTTTCCCACTTTCCCTATATTCTCATTATTCCTTATTGGTCTTCTAGAAATGCAGATCATACAACTCCTTTCCCTTGCCTGATAATTAAATCATGTTTTTGCCTCACCAAAACTTTCCACTTCATGATCAAACACTTTATTACAACAGTTCCCCTAACCAAATCTCTCATTTCTTTTGCATAATGATCCATAATCTGTGCAGCTTGCTCACTCTCACTTAGTATGCTGAACTCTCTCTTGCTTGCTGCTACATTATTTCTCAGCCTCTGGATATCTCTTTTTTCATGTTCAAAATCATCCTCAAAACTCGTTTCATCTGAGCTATTGTCACTAACCCACCCTTGCCCTTCTATTATTGTTTACAGGCCCTTTAAGAACAGGAGAAAATGGAGGCAACAAAAAGAAAATGGACAGAAACTTTGTAAGCTGTCAACATCTCCATATCTTCAAAAACATCTTTTGACATCTGTTGTTCCTTAGGATAAAGTAGGACAGAGTTTGCCTTGCAGAGCAGTACAAACACTCCAGGTGCCTAACAGATATTGGCAACCACAGTAACTGGTTGTTTCTTCTGTGCAGTCACTGGGAGTTGACTATATAAAGGGATTGCATAACCAGGATGCTGCCTCAGAGGCTTACTGTCAGCCTCTCCACCTCCCTTGTGAGCTGCAGAGAACGACTATGTATTAATAATGAGCTATGAAATGCCAGAGAATTTCATCTCCTCGTTAACAAGTAAAAAACCAAAGGAAATGGATGTAAGAGATCCTTGTCTGAAGGGAAGACAAGATGCCATTTTCGTGTAGTTCTAAAACACTCTTCAGTCTCTTCACTTTTATTGTGTGAGAAGCTGCTGTGACACACACGATCAATGTGGAAGAGAAACAAAGGGGCCACTTATGTGGGACATGAATGCTGTTTCCTGGGGTACTCATGCTACCAGTGGGAACCACAATTACTCACTCCCTGGCTGAAGAAGTGGAATTCTGCTACCAACACCAGCAGAAGAAGAGTGTGGTCTACTCTTGCCATGTCGAAAATTGATCAAGAAGAATATTGAACTCTTTGCAAAAATATGATTTCAGCTAGAAACACTGACCAAAAGAGGTTGCAGAGCGTGGCTGAATAATTAAGTCAGTTTAATAAATGTATTCCAGCTGCAAGGAATGCCTAGATCATTCAATGTTTTTCCTCTTTCTGTTTTCAGGATAAACTGGGATTTGTAGAATGTCATTGTCTGAAGTCAATGTCCTTGTTTTGCACCTTAATTCCATGGTAGAAGAATGTACACATGCACTCAGAGTGGATTTTTAATGGCATGCAAAAACTTCCAATTTCCAAACTGTGATATGTATCAGCTGCAGTTACCTGGAGTACAGTATAAACCATACTGTAGTGGAATACAAACACAATGGGATCAAAGAAACTTTGTGCAAGGAAAGGATAGTTACAAACTCTGAATGTCCGACACCTCATTCCAGTGTGAGGGACAAAAACAAATTTGTATACAAGTGTTGTTGGTAAAAACTACTCTACTATGAAAGGAAGGAGGCAGGTGATCTTTCTTTCCACTCCATCTCCAACAATTTTTAACTTCATAAAGCAAAAGATGGTACAGTGGTACTTAGGTCTGCCAATGAGTTTTCTAGTCTGTTGCACATTAAACCTCTTGAGACATGAACATTTGCTTTTGCCAGTAGGTATTAATATGTTTTGCTTCCCACTCTTAGGCAGCTATTTCCATTAGATACTTATTTTTAGGCAAGAGAGAGACTGAGGATAAATTCCTCTTGAATAACACAGTTTGTTTACAGACCTTCCACAGCCTGAGCTAAGCCAACAGGAGGTCTCTAAATTAGCTATTGGAGAAGCGATTCAGGACAGTCTGTGTGGTGGAATGGAGTTGATAATAGAAGCTGCTTGTCTGTACCCTGTGAGCTGATTAGCTGTGGAAGAGTACTCAGTGTTACATTTAACATCCAAGGCCTATTCATCTGTATGTTAGTACACAGAACAGTCTCTGTGGGAGGCTTAACTGGGAGAATTATTCCTCCTTCTTCTATGTCTATAGTTAGTTGGGCATTAAAGGATCCAAAGCCTTTAAAAGAGTTTGGTCTTCACAAAGGATTAAAAATGCAAGATGCTGAAATGCCTCAGAATTGGCAGGATCGAGAGCAACTGATCTATTGGTCTTCATCAGTTTATCTTATTGCACTTCAAGAAAAATGTTAATCAGCAGGACAACTAAATGGTCAGGATTCATTACCCAAGACAATTAAGTGTCTTAAATGTGATAATTCTTCAAGCAACACTGTAGTTACCAATATAAGTATGAAGGGGAGGGGGGGGTATATTTTAAAAAAGTAAAGAAAGTAGACAAATATATAGTCTTATAGTAATATATATGTTTCCTTGTAGTAATATTTATTATATTAGTCTTATAGTAATATTTATGTTTCCGTTCTTGCATATATAGAAACAGGCATGCTTAACTCTTCATCTATATTGTCAATTAAAATGGTGATGAGTGAGGCAGAAAAGCTATGGAATGCCACAAGTGTGTGATTTTCTAACATGGGACATTATAGTATCAGCACACTGGCATGCAGGTTTATCCATATGAGGCCAAAACCTGAACTACCTTCTGACCATACTGTAACTGTCATTACTAGGGAAGGTTTCCAAAAGCCCAACGGATGCCCATGCTCTTCCCCAACCGATTGCTGCACTGACACCCCCAGAGACCATTATTCCTCAGTAACACACATTGGATAAGCTATGTTCTGATGTAATTTGCAGGAAGGCTCAGGAGACTGCCATTCCAACTTGCNTACTTAGGTCTGCCAATGAGTTTTCTAGTCTGTTGCACATTAAACCTCTTGAGACATGAACATTTGCTTTTGCCAGTAGGTATTAATATGTTTTGCTTCCCACTCTTAGGCAGCTATTTCCATTAGATACTTATTTTTAGGCAAGAGAGAGACTGAGGATAAATTCCTCTTGAATAACACAGTTTGTTTACAGACCTTCCACAGCCTGAGCTAAGCCAACAGGAGGTCTCTAAATTAGCTATTGGAGAAGCGATTCAGGACGGTCTGTGTGGTGGAATGGAGTTGATAATAGAAGCTGCTTGTCTGTACCCTGTGAGCTGATTAGCTGTGGAAGAGTACTCAGTGTTACATTTAACATCCAAGGCCTATTCATCTGTATGTTAGTACACAGAACAGTCTCTGTGGGAGGCTTAACTGGGAGAATTATTCCTCCTTCTTCTATGTCTATAGTTAGTTGGGCATTAAAGGATCCAAAGCCTTTAAAAGAGTTTGGTCTTCACAAAGGATTAAAAATGCAAGATGCTGAAATGCCTCAGAATTGGCAGGATCGAGAGCAACTGATCTATTGGTCTTCATCAGTTTATCTTATTGCACTTCAAGAAAAATGTTAATCAGCAGGACAACTAAATGGTCAGGATTCATTACCCAAGACAATTAAGTGTCTTAAATGTGATAATTCTTCAAGCAACACTGTAGTTACCAATATAAGTATGAAGGGGAGGGGGGGGTATATTTTAAAAAAGTAAAGAAAGTAGACAAATTATTGGTCTTATAGTAATATTTATGTTTCCGTTCTTGCATATATAGAAACAGGCATTCTTAACTCTTCATCTACATTGTCAATTAAAATGGTGATGAGTGAGGCAGAAAAGCTATGGAATGCCACAAGTGTGTGATTTTCTAACATGGGACATTATAGTATCAGCACACTGGCATGCAGGTTTATCCATATGAGGCCAAAACCTGAACTACCTTCTGACCATACTGTAACTGTCATTACTAGGGAAGGTTTCCAAAAGCCCAACGGATGCCCATGCTCTTCCCCAACCGATTGCTGCACTGACACCCCCAGAGACCATTATTCCTCAGTAACACACATTGGATAAGCTATGTTCTGATGTAATTTGCAGGAAGGCTCAGGAGACTGCCATTCCAACTTGCAACATTGCACTTTGATTTGTGCATCCTAAGAGCCAAGATTTTCAAGGACAGCACCTCCATGTGAGAAAAGCTATGGGTCGCATTTGTACATGACAAGCTTCCTCCCAACAAAAGGAAAGAAAAAAGCCTTAATGCTCTGGGGTGAATTAGACCTAAAAACTCTCATAAGCTCACCTAGTTAATTTGGATTTTGTTTGTCTTTTGATTTCAAAAGGGTCGTGTTTCATATCTCTTTTGGTATGACTGTATTTTCTTGCTCTTCCACTACAATGTTACTGTCACATTGTGTTGTAAACACCTGTTCCAAAGGCTGAGGGTCCATTCTGGATATCCCTGATATCAGATAGACATTGGAGCTAGAAAGACTGCTAGTTCAGCTAGCTTACCTTTCTATTCTTTGCAAGACTGCACCCTGCCTGTGTTTCTTTCCACTAATTCCTCACCTGATGCATCTTGAGTTATCTCCAGGATGATTCTGCCTTTCATAGTGTCTCTTTCAGAGTCTTTCAGCTGGTTTTAGCATTCAGAAGTATTCAGAGCTTAATCTTAAGTCTTTCTTTGTTAGCATGCTTCTACATCTCAGCATTTGCCAAGGTTGAGTAATTCCCGTCCTTCATGTACATTTATATTTTGGAAGTATTTATATAGATAATAGCTACGGCCTATGAAGTGTTCTTTTCTCTATGTTGTATTCATAGATATTTGACAATTGTCCCTCACATTTTTTGCCGATCTTCCAGTGCTTACATACTGTTTTTAACCATCACATTGCTGCCTTTCCCCCCTATCATTATTTTCCTCTGCATTCTCCTTGAAGTGGTGATACCAGGATTCATTTTACAGTAAAGTTGTTAACTGAAGACGATGCAGACCCAAGTAGTTGGAATATACCATGTCAACACTCCAGCTCTGAAAAATATTCTCAAAGAACAGGACATATTCCTACCTTGTAGGAGATTGCTGCTGTTTTGCCTGATGCATGGTGCAAAAGGACTGTCTCTAGCTATTTGTGCACTGCTCAGCACAGTGGTTTCCAGTTTCCTCTGGACTCCTTGGGTGGTTCTGTAAAGTAAGATAATTAGAAATAAAGGCATCAGGGACTGAAAAGTGAAGATTCAAATGTTAAGCTAGAGTCTCGCCAGCTCTGCTTTTGTGAAGAACTTAAATTTCACACTGAACACTGTCGAACTGCTGTAGCTGTAAGAGAGTTAGAATTGAGGGTGATAATGATATGGACTGGTAGAGATTTTCCTGAACCATGTGTGAGGTCAGTAGTCTAAGCCCATAAACTGAATGCAGCAGCTGTGAAAGCGCCTTGAATTACGTAGTTCACTTGTACGGTGAGATCCCAGAATTATTTAACTTTTGCCAACTACTGCCTGTAAATTTTTTTTCCACACTGAACTCCTCTTTGCCGGCTGTGTTCAGTTGGCATGTTGTTAATAGCACACAGTCATTCATCTTTGTGCCCTCTGAACCAACTTGAGTTTTTCTCTACATACATTTCTCCCATGTTCCCCCAGCTCACTCTTCTATCCCCAGATTCTCCATCATGTCTTAATGCCTATTCTATAATACTCCAGAAATGTATCTATATGTGTGGTAATGCAATCTAGATTCAAGAAAGTAGAATATATACATAAATTTTTTCCATTTTACATCAAAATTTTTAGCCATTTGTATGAGTGAAAAAGATATATTCAGTATCAATAAATGTCATGTACACACCTAAGGTATGAGAAGAGAGCAGAGAGAAAGCAATTGTCTCAGCAGAGTGGTGGATGGTACAATGGCAGCATCACTGTGCATCCAAGCCTGCATGTCTCATGCTGTTGCAAATTCTCATACTTCCCTGTGTCTGTGAGTGAAGGTTTGGACTTGAGAGCTGTAGAAGTACAATGGGAGTGGGATAACTGAAGGCTTAAAAACTCATAGCTGATGGTTTCAAGTGACTAAGTATGCCTTAAGAATAACTTACACCAGGAAGCCTTTCTCAAAAAGTCTCTCTACATCATCTGATGGAGTATATTACAATGGGGTAAGTACTTTTCAAGCATTATCATTTCAGAAATACAATTTTGCATGTGTGCAAATACATAATAGCTGTACAGCACTGTTTGTAAATATGTCATTGACAGCAAACCCAGAAGATATTTGCTTAGTTTTCATGCTGTTATTATGAGCAATAAGATGATGACAAAATAAATAAATAAGACCATCACTAGTGAGGAAATGAGGATATCTGCCTGGTAGGCCAGTTGTATGAGGAAATGTTTATTGAAGGTTCAAAATGTGTCTCAGGTCATCAGAAAAATCTTGGAATAAAAGCCTCCAATCTGCTATCACTTGTGTATCTCCAGGAATCTAGGACACTGCTGTAAGGCGGCGAGGTGCTGTGTGAGCTGCTGTACAATACCATAATACCTCTGCTAACTTCTGTAGCTAAAAAGCAAGCCCCTTTGCCCCCATATATTTTCTGTTGAAAAGAAATTGCTAACCTAAATGTAGAACAACTGAAGTGGGCTATCGCAAAAAGATTTCCAAAAGGACATTATACTGGTTATAGTAAAAGCTACATTTGGCAGACTGAACAAAAACAAACAAAAAAAAAAAACAAAAAAAAACAACCATACAAATCTCCTTGTTTTACACTATTACAGCTTTGACAGGCCCTCTCTTGGGGAGGTTGCTCCTCAGATGTATTAATTCTAGCACTTAAGCTCCCATGTTCAGTGAAATAGAGGCATGAACTGACCTTTCCGGAAGGAAAAGGTTAGTATTGAAAAACACTGATTTAAGCAGTCTATTCACTGAAGGTAACCCTGGAGTTAATGCTTTGCTTGAATATACACTGATGTTTCTGCTCCCTTGAAAAATACCTCCAAATGATCTCTATAACTGAACTGTAATCTAAATAGCTGAACCAATATTTCTACTCACAAACTCTGCATTATATTTGCCCACTATCTATCTGATTATGTCTGCTAGGTGTTGAGATGCACCTACGTTTTATATGCTTCTTAAATGTCAGCCAGAGAGCCCTTTTCATAAAACCTTCCAGGTAGTTCTTGCCTACCGTTGTTTTGGGAGGGGTCTGAAAGCACAGCAAAAGATCTTCAGATAAGTGAAATAATACTAATGTCTTTATCCACTTCATGTCAGTTGTTTCAGTCACTCCAATTACATAATGGTAATGATAATCAATGGTGTTACTTGAAGGCCTGTAACTGGGTGTTAAGTGGTAAATCTGAGCAAAGAAGAAGCTGAAATCTGTATCAGGATGAATTTTTCACAGGAGGTTTATTGGGTAGAAAAGTTTTACCAGAGTACTAGTGGAGACACTGTCACTTCAGTTACCTGAAGCAGCTAAGCAGGACACTTAAGCAACATTGTACGAAATGATTTTCTACTATGAATCAGAAGGAATATCTTTACATAACAGCTTGTGTCTCTGCTTGATATCCTCTGAATCTGTTTTGTTCCAGAAGGCTTGACAACCACATCTGAAGAAAGTGGACTTTCTAAGACCTGAAAGAGGTCCCAGGACATTGCCGCTACACAGTGACAAGAAAATACTTTGTCTGCTAAAAGCCTCAGAAATGCCCTTCATATCTCCTCTGTGACTCGGCATAAGGCAAGATCCGGGTCTGTGGGCCCTCCTCCTTCCCTTTCCAAATGCATGTGTAATAGATATGTGTGTATAGACCACTAGACTAGTTCCAAAAAGTCAGCTGAAATATCGCTACATTCACTGCTTAGTGTGGTGCTGTGCCCACAGATGTCACTGCGCCGTTCATTGCTTTGCCTTATCTTGCCTAAAAACATAGGACCTGATGGTGCTTTCAACCGCTTTTGTTATGAAATTATTCTGCAGTTTAACAGAGTGGCAGGACATCCCTCCTGATATCATCTCACATAATTCTTTTCTTTCTCAGTTTTGTCCCATTAATTTTACTCAAATAAAGAAATAAATGTAATACTTCTACAGCTTTGTGCTGTTATATACTCTGAATATTTTTAGCCTGTTCTTGTAATTCCCAAGTAGCCATTACTGGGATGTATTTTGTCTTTATTCTTCTAAGCTATGTGCTGCATTTAATTGTAAGCTTGTGATTAGTGTGAAGATAATAAAAAGCCATTTAAATTAGAACTGATTGCTATGGGACAGAAACCAACAGGAATGCTGGGTCTAATCCAGTAAAGTTTTTAGGCCTCCATTTCTCAATGAGATACTACTGTATCAGTGAGAGGCTAAGAATCTACAGAAGAGTTGAAAGCTTACATTAGGACATGGGACCTCCAGTGCTTGGACGCAAACCTTCGCATTTCCATACATCTAAGGCCTTTTTTTTTTTTTTTCTGGAAGTACAGCTGAGGCAGAAAGTTCTGGCCATGGCACAGGTGCCAAGAAGGCATTCAAAAGTAAACGAGTGACTGTAATTGGATTGGATGCACCATGGTATCCAGCCTTGGTGGATTTTTAACAGTTTTCCAAAAAAACCACAGTGGTCTAAAGTATATCTTGGTGGCATACTTGAGTCTCTGAGGTACTTGGGATTCTGAAATAACCAAGGCCTTCCACGCAGTTTTTGGCAGAGTGTCTGCCTCAGAAATCGGACAGATTCAGGAAAAGAATTTTTAAACTAGCCTTTAATCATGGTGGCAAAGCAGTATTGTGTTCACCACTGTTCATGCATGGTGTGATTTCCTGTATCTAGCTGGCTGATGCTCTTGTGACCACTCCAGCTGATGGGATCCATCATTTTTTGTGCTATGTACAAAACATTTCCTAATGATCTTAATGTAACAAAGACCATTCATTGTGATTGTATCCATTGACAGCATCAGTAGTCAAAGGAAGAGCAACTGATGTCATCCGCCTGAACATCTGCATGACCACTGCTATGATCATACATCACATTCTTATCTGTAAATTAGAAATATATGGATTTGTAGAGTTGACTATTCAGTGGAAAAGGAATTGGTTGGATGATCACAGCCGGAGTGTTGTGGTCAATAGCTCTATGTCCAGGTAAAGACTGGTGATTAGTGATGAAAATGCAACTGAGTAGTCTTGTAAGAAATCTCTCTGAAGTTCTTAACCATCAGCCCCCTATTGCTCAGCAATATGAAATCTGGGGCCTGGAGCTTCTCTGCATGATTGTCCATACATTTCTCTTCTGCTGTCAGCTCACTTGTTGGAGACAGAGCTTGGAGTGAGAGCCTCTAAGCTCTTGAAAGAAGAAAGGAAAGCCTCAGGTTGAATGTTGACCACAGCCACTACATGTAAAAGGCTAAGGTGATGAGCTTCTGTGGGGAGCAGGCTCTTGCTCATTGCTGGAGAAAATGCATAGCTAATGATGTGATAATGTTAAAAAATAGTGTTTTTGTAGCTGAGAATTTGCTCTATTTAGTGTTATTTTTCTTTGTATCTGCTGTAATTTCCATGGAAATAAGTAGGAGGCATCACTTTCGGAGCAACCTACGAATTTTATTACAAAACTGATATGTGCTGTCCTGAATGAAACCTTGTGCCCTGCCACCCTCTAAATCACTTGTTTCTCTGCAGTGATTGATGTCTGTCTTTGTTCTCATCTTCCTCTTTCTCACAAACCCAGTTTGGCTGGATTCTGGTGCAGGTATGACCTTGCTGCTTGCAAAACCAACACCTGATTTTTCATGCCTTTAAGCACAGTAATTTAAATACCTACTTTCCATTCACTACAGCAATGACTCTTAATCCCACCTGCACTTTAAAACACTTTGGTTTCTTTTTTGGTGCTATTACCTATTCTTGGATATGTAAACTTGCTAGAAGTTCAGTGTTAAAGGAAAAGGTGCCTGATTTCACCACAGTTTGTCTCCTTTAGCTGATATAATACTAATACTAAGAAACCTCAATAAAGCATGGCACTTTTGGATTCAAATACTGAATGATGTCTATTTCGGGAGCCTCCAAACTTTGCCAGCCCAGGCTCCAGTACCCAGGAAATAGCACGTTTCTGCAGTAGCCATTGTTCTTTGTTCTCATTTGCTCCCTGTAGTTGAACATTTTAATTTCCTAATGCTGCTACCAAAATGACGTAAGGAGTTTTTCACCCAAGCCTACATTTCTCACCACATGAACTATATAGAAAGGATTATTGTGCCAAGTGCTGGCAATGTCCCACGGTTTTTGCTGTGTCAGGATATCAGCCTTCTCCTCCCGGAAAAGACCTAAAAATAAATGCATTTCCTCATTACCAGCTTAGCTGTAAGGGAGCTGGCAGCACAGATGGAGATGATCTTTCCATACCTCCCACATCATTTAACATTTCAGTGATTTTCTCATCAGGTGTAGTGAGGTGCATTTCTGTTTGCACTGATTCTTGTGCTTATAACCTGTTTCTGTAAACTATGATTGTATGTAAAACATCTTTAATCTTCTCAGTTTCCTCTTTCCACTGGGAAAAAAGAAAAAATAAATAAATAAAAAGAGAGATCCCATTTATTGTATAAGTATCAACTGAAAGCTACCTGTAAATTGGACTAGTGCAAACAGATTCTCATCTATCACTAAGTCTTTTCTCACTATGAGAATAACATCCATGAGAACTGAAGTGTACCTATGAAACTAATCCTAGGTAACTCTGAAGCAAACATACAGACAAGTATGCATCTGATTGTCTGCTTTACCATCTGCTTAATACTCTAGATTGCACATTACTGGGGTCAGTAAGAACATTCACTATTTGCTTCCTGCCCTTTAGGGTACCCATTTGCAAGTCCTCAGCTCTAATTCTGAATCCTGGTGCCACTTCAGTCAGAGACTGAAGAAGGAATTGCTTGCATTTGTGTTATCAGGTCAATTTCAATAACATTTTATTGTCAGAAGAAGTGAAATACAAATGTTCAAAGTATAAAAAGAAATACATTTGGGGTTTTTAGTAGCGTTAGAAGTAATATAACAAATAAACACCCTGCATAGGGCTTCTGCATTTATGGGATATAAGATAATTACAATCAGTTTCAAATGGTCCAATACAGAGAATGGGTTCCTACATAATGGCACGAGTTACTTGGAAGTATGCCTTTGTGATGCCCTTGCATATTTTTTTAGAAAGCATTTTTTATGGAAAACATGCTTTTTCTACTTATGTAAGTGTCTTCCCAGCAGAGACTTTTTTCGCTTCAATGGCAATAACATCTTCTTTCTATTCAGGTCTCCAGAATTCTTAAGGGTATTATTTTCCCACGAGACTAGTGAGTTGAATTGCCTACCGTGACGTATCTGAAATAATTCAATTCCCAATGAGTGTGTGTGAATCCCTTCTCTTAAAAGTAATAATCCTTTAAGGATGCTTGAAGTTGCCTCTTTTAGATCATTAATTGCTCATGAAAAAATTCTTCTAGGGCTTTCTGCTCTATAATTTTGTTAAATTTTCAGTTCATTTTCATTTATTTTTGCCCTACATCTTCAGATAAACTGGTGACAGTTCTCCAGGGCTGGACAGTATGTTAGAGATCATTGCAACCAGCCTTTTTAATTCATAATTTTAAATGTGAGCAGCAGGAGCCCAGGAACTCAAAAACTTTATTTCTCTCAGCTTTTCTAATTAATTACATAATGGACAGATTGAATGAGTAAACTGTTTGAAGTGGCGGGTATGTGTTTTTCCGATACTTCTTTTAGGAACTGCAGAAGAAACGTTATGTAACTACAAAAAAAAAAAAAAATTGGGAAAACCACTGAAAGAACAGTAATTCTGGTTTGTAAATTATTTCACCAGAAGCAATAGTGACTCATACTTTCATTTCTTTTACAGGAGATAGATCTGAGGTTGTTTGGCTCAGATGTAACTCTTCCTAGGGAAAAAGAGGCCAAAAGCCAATTCACAGAAAGACGAGTCGAATACTAAAATTCAAGATGACAATCTGACAGCCACTTGGCATCTGCTCTCAGATGGCAGCCAGCTGGCTTCTCACAACAGTATATGCACCAGAAACATTGTTAGGAAGAGCTTGCTGGGAGAGTCAACGCTGTACTTGTGTAGACACGACACCTCCTGTATAGCTCCTCATACACAAAGCCCAATGAGCCGGTGCTTCACAGCAGCACAACTCTAGCACTTGCATCTTTCCTCACAACACATGCTTCCCCAGTATCCATAAGGAATAAACACATTAGTGATTAGCCTAGTGAATAACCACCAGCTTTCCTGGGCTCTATCCTGCTAATATACAACAGGATATAGCTTTAAGCAAGGCACACTCGAACATATCACTTCAAGGGCAACGTGGCTGTTGGTCAAAGGCCTCAGTCTGTCAGCTCCCTGGTGGAGCTCTTTGCTTTTCTTTAAGCAGTGCCTTACACACTACAAAGTCGTCTATCATTGTGGTTTGTAGTGCCAGCACGGTTATTTTTAGATCTTCTGTTGGGAGCAGGCTGAAGTTTCCATCCCTGTTCTGCTTGAGACAAGTTGGAAACCAGTTTGGACACGAACCTGTCATACTCTGTTCTGTGATATGGACATCTCATGGTCCTGTTCTCAGCTTCCGGTGACAATAATACTGAAAACAGGCTAGTGACAATGGTCTGTGCTTCACCTTTCATGTATACCATTGTTCCTGCTGGCAGAAAACTGAGAGCAGAGACTAATGTCTGCATCTAGAAACAAAAATCTTATTGCATAAAGGTAGATCTGAGAAGACTAAACAAGATGCTCTGTCATCAGCTGTTGAATGTGTATTAACTTAGGTCTTTTTCTATGTCTGCAGCAGCTCCCTCAAGTGCTCTTGTTTTTGGCTCTGAGAACCTCTGTTCCATCTCTGGTTTGCTATTAGCTGTCACAGCCACACCATCCATCATCTAAAGTATTTCTACAATCATGAATTCAGAGCACAGTGCTGAGAGCTTACCACTTCTGGCAATTAACTTGAGATAAATAAAAGTGGTAAGAGGAGGTTAAGTTACCCACCTGCAGAAGATAGCTCAGTGCTGAGTGCTCTCAACAGATAAGTGCATCTGAGAAAGTGCTAATTGCAATGCCTTCCTTACAGTCTCTTTGTTGATGCACAAAAGACTGAGGAAATGAGAATAAAAAGAAAATGCCTCAGTCTTTGGGGTCAGAGTTGTGGAAACCGGGCTCTTGAAAAACACTAGTTATGTCAGAATCTGCAGAAAAAGTATGCACTCAATCCTGGGAGCAGACAGCACTCATATGCCTTGAATAGAAATCTTGGTCTCTCTGTGGTCTGGCCATGGTCCAGGCTATGTGACACTGTACATGATACACTGCCCATTTGGGTTATTTACTTCATTCCATTGGTGCTAAAAGTATTGGTGGAAGATGAGTTGTGTTTTCTGAGAGTCTTGCATTGCAAGAGAGACAGACACAGCAAAACGATTACTTGCAAGGCAGTAATATGAGAAAGGCCAACACTAAATCAGACGAGTAGTGAAGAAGCAAATGCTGATCAGGGATGGGAAGGTAGCGTGAAAAAAGGCAGAGAATTGTTAGGTGGAGACAAAATGCTGTGAAGTAGGAAAGGAAGGGGTTATACCTGAGAGGAGAAAGGAAGGAAAAGTGAGGTTAGGCAAAGCTGTGTCTCTCAAAAGTGAATTCATGAAGACTGCGAACTTAGAAGAAAACAGGAAACTGGATTATAGGGATGGTGGACTGCAGTGTGTGTGTACAGTAGGCAGAGGGTGAAGCAGAAAATCTAATTTAGGACACAGTATTTTTGAAAGGCTTGGACAAAAAAAAAAAAGAGAGACAAGGGATAAAGGTAAAAGTAGTCTGAGTAGATTCAATTGGTGCAGTAAAATCCTGGTTGTAAACCTACACCCTGTCTGATGAGGGGTCTGTCTGAGGAATTAGGCAAGCTTTGGAGTTCTCAAAAATAAATGCAAAAACATCTGCTCAGAACTGGATCTAAATGTGTCAAATACATCTAAAAGTAGTACAGCTAGATTCAACCCAATGATTCACTGAGGTACAATATTGTAGTTTCACATCTGTACACATCCAGTTAAATGCCTCACTCTTAGAATGCACGCTGTATGATAAACAGGGGACAGCACAAAGGTGCTGTGGTGGGTTGGATGCAACTGCTGCACTCCTGCATCTTCTCCATGCTATACTGCAATAATACTTTTTTCTCTAAGCTGCCCCTTTGGTAGAGGAGAAAGGAAAAGTGCAGCCAGGATGTGAACAACGTAGGAGTAGTACAAATGGCTGTGACACCACCAAAGTACAGAACAAAGTCTGCTCTACGCCAGTCTGGAGCAATGCCTATACCACGGGGCTTGTGTCATGGCATGTTCAAAGGCTGCATTTACTGCGCAGTTCAGACTGGAAGGAAACTGTTGTGTGAGCATTTCTCCACTGTAATGTTTGCAGGAGGAGATTTTTGGTTTAATATTTTGGTGGTTCAAGAAGCAGAGATAGCACAGTTGGGTTGGCAGAGCTGCATCTGGCCACAGCAAAGGCCAATTTCACTGCTGGTTGCCACACCAATTACTTGTTCACTCATACCTTTGGAGGCAGTTCTGACAGACTCCCACATCAACCCACTCCAGCTCAGAGGCAGAACTGTTCTGTCAGATTTTATCCTGTTGTATAAGTCAGGGAGGAGATGAGATGTGACCTTAACCAGCAGAGCTGTAGTGGGAGCAGTATCCGGTTGAGATACAATTTTTTTGTCAGAACCACAGTTACGTGGATTACCTGGTTTGTTTTGGGGTGTCTCTTGTGTCCTTGCTTAACTCTGGCTGTGTGGCTGGCTGGCTTACTCAGACTTGCACACTGGAGTTTCCTGGAGACCAAAATATCATTTTTCTTATAGATGTGTTTATATGGTGGCAACAGAAATACAAAAGCTGAGCTTCATTAAACGCTGTGCTGTAAGGAGCAGAGATATTCTGCTAAACTATGTGACTCCATGTGTACTTGACAGAAAGTTCAGAATGTTTTTTGGAGTAGGTTTAATGCAAGAAGGGCCAGCATTCATACAATATTGGATTTAGAGCTTCAAAAATCAGGATAAAATATTCTTCCAGTGTCCTAATCCTATTTGCATCATTAAGGGCCTACTGCATTGTAGGAAAAGGCATTTCAGAGGACAGAATTCTTCAAACAGATAAAAACGCCTTTAGCCTTTTGTGTGTGAGAAAAAGGCAAAGAAAAAGATTTTGGAAGTCGAACTATGACACACTCATTTTGAATCACTTTAACAGCTTGAGGCATGGGCTGTTTTTTTCATCATTTAAAAAAAAATATTTGTATGTGCTATGATAGAACTGGAAAGCAGGTGGTATAATTGATGCTGTTTATTTCTTTACAAGAATGGTTTACTAATTGCTGTTGGCAGCTCCATGTTGATGAGTGGGGATTTTTTTGGATCCCAGAAAAAATAGTGTGGCTTGAACCTTCCAGTTTTAGGCAGAAATTGTAAAATGGATACTAAGAAACGTAGATCAGTATATTAAACAGCAGACAAGAACTGAAACAGTTTTGTGCAATTCTTTCAGACTAACTCAACACCTTAGCTGTATTTTAAAAGCAGAATTGTTCCTAGGATTTTTTCATAACTCCAGAAACATCCCAGTTGTACTAACTACTGAGCTGGGGTCATATAGCAAGAACCCTTTGGTGAGTAAACATTGCTCTCTAGTTCTACTTCTTCTTTTTACTGTGAATTTATTGTCCCATCTCAGTACTTCTGGATGCCCCCCTGGGAAACAAGTAAGTTTTAATCTCTGTGATGCATATCAAGATTGACCTGATCCTTATTCCTGTTTGCTATTTTTCCTGTGAGTAATCTTACATTTACTATAAGATGCTTTAATCTATTTGTTGAAGGAGACAGTGTTTGCTCTTAACATTTCACTTATGATTGCCTGGTTGCTTGGAACTAGATTCAATTATTCTAGTCGATTTCTTCTACCATTTTGTTTACCCTAATTCATGGAAAAGTAAAATAACAAACAGAATGCAGGTTTACTGATTTCTAAATTACTCTCCTGAGCACTGTAGCATCCCTTCTTTCTTGCCTAATCAGATTTGGAGACGTAGACAACAACTGTAAAGCCACCTGGAAAGAACTGCGAATGGCCTTTGCTACAGGAATGATCATTTGTTAAGCTCTCATGTCCCAAGCTCTGACCACTTAGTCTTGCTGCAAATCTGCTCCACAGACCTGGTGCACTGAGCCCACTCTATTCTTGAAGTGTGTGCAAACCCAGATACGCAAATTTAAACCAGAACCTGATGGTCTCCAGAATATTGTGTTGGGAATTTTTCTTCATCAGTCCACTTAAACTAACTTTAGGCTTTGGTTTTCATCCACAGCTGAGGATCCTGAGTTGATCACATGGAAAACATGATAAATGGAATTCTATTTAATCCAACATACTTGATTTATATCAAGTTCCTTCGGCACCTATCAGCAGAAGACCAGATCACAGTCCAGAGTTGCAACTTGACCATAAGTCCTTCATAGTTCTTTATTATAGTTCTGTTAATAGTTGTTTGTCAGGAGTGACTGTAATTTAAGCACAAAAATTCCCCTGAGTTCTTTTCAGTCATTAAATGTTTCAGCATTTTCACTGCCTGTGTGTGTTTCAGCCATCCTTTCACTCTGTGATCCAAGCAGCTGCAGCAGCTACAGGTGCACTGAAAGCTGACAGGGAAAGTGGGAGAAGGAATAAAGCCTCAGCCCAGACTTGATTTAAAAATTAAATCCAAGAGTGAGAAAGAACCACGGATTCTTTTTCTTGGTCAATTCTTTTCCTATGAAGTTAATAAGTAAAAGAAAGATCATGCAAGAACTTCTGTATTTTCCAGTTTGACTTTATTTTTTATTACTCAGAGAGGCAGAAGTATATAGTCTGACAGGAGGCATTTAGCTCAGTGAACATTATTCAGTTAAAAAGCTTCACCCCCTTAAAGCAAAATAGTTCAAAAAGAGGAGAGAGATTGCTTTCTTCAGCAAGCTTAGCAAACATTTTTGATACCTAGGGCACTTCCTCTCCTGCACATCAAAGGAAAATACCACTCTTCATTAAAGGTATAAATTAATTTATCACAGGATCCAATTAATATTTTGATTCCAGCAAATAACACTTACTTACATTCTTTGCTCTACAGTTCCATAAAATCTAAGATAGCTCACTGAGCAGCTAGTGTTGTGAAGAAATCCTCATCGGTTTTGTAAAGCTTGTCAAACATTCCAAAATTCAAGTTCTCTTTAGGTAGAAAAAAAACTTGCCTCAGGCAAATCCAGAAATACATGAGGAAGATAAACATCCAAACAAGCAATTTCTAGCTACACATTTTGAGCCCCATTGCCTGTGGCCCCTTGTTCTGTTGCTGCTCATCACTGAAAACAGCCTGGCCCCATACACTTGACTCCCACACTTCATATATTTATAAAGTGATGAGATTCCCTCTCAGTCTTCTCCAGACTGAACAGTTCCAGGGTTCTCAGTCTTTCCTTATATGAGAGATGCTCCAGACCCCTCATTATCTTCACGGGCCTCTGCTGGACTCTCTGCTTGTTTCAGCCCCTCAAATTCTGTCTTACTTCTGTGCAACTCTAGTGTTTTCATGATGCTATTGTTGTGTCTGTATACAAGCAAAACAACACATTTTATCTAGATGAAAGATGAAAGATGAATTAATAAAGCATTGGATAAAGACTCAGGAGACCTCGGTTCATTTCCAGAGCCTGCTCTATCCTGTGTGGACATGTACAAGTCATCTAAAGCTTCTCAAATTTCCAGTCTTAATTTAGCAGTGGGAGAGTAGCATAATATTATGATACGTGATAAAGTCAATGTTTGTGTAGTGACAGGGCTTTAAAAATACAAAATCCAAAAACAGCACCACCTCCAGAATCTAAATTTAATCCAGTCAAGTCACAGAAAGGCTACATAAATAGCATGTTTGTTTTTTTCTGGTTTTGCATCCTTTCTCTTGAAAAAATATTTAACAAAAATAAAATAAAATAGCCAGTGTGATGTATTGTCCACACTGTCTATAAGTACTCAGTCCCTCCTAGAAAACTGTAACACTCACATCTTCCAGTCAAACGAAGTATCTTTGATTTATTCTTATGCCTTCTCTTAGTTCTTCTTCTGTACTTTTCCCTTCCCAAAAAGCTCCAAGCTTGATTCACTTCTCATTTGCAGAACTGTTAGAATTTCTGGAATATAAAAATAAAGGATTGGTAGCACAGAGGAGCTCTTGATGTTGGACATCAAGAGGCAGGAGAAAACCATTACTCACCTTCAATTCTGATTTCACTTCCTAAATTGCTTCTCCTTTCAAGTACTACATTATTCTTTGGCTAAAATCCAAAATCCTGCCATGTTGTTGCTTGTACCATCCTAAATTTTGACCCCTTCTTTCCCCCTTTACAGTCCCACATGCAATGGCCGCCTGCCACTGCCTGCTCCCTTCAGACTCAGGGTTGTGCGCTGCAGATCCCAGTGCCTGGGGATTTCCCCAGCACTTCTCACCCTGCATCAGTAGGTAGTGTCTAGCCTGAGTCCTGAGGGTAGCTGAGGTTTCTGGAACAGAGGACAGGCTAAGCCTGAGATGTCTGTACCACCTATGGTTAATAGGTGGGACAGTAGCAAGGAGGACTGCAGTCAGCCTGAAATTTAGCTGATGAGAGTGGATAGAGGTAAGCTGGGGTGCTTGTGCGAAGTGGAGGCAAGAGCAGCAGCAAACATGCTGGTAGCCTGGAGGCTGGGTCTTGTGAGAAGACTGAGGTTGCCTCATCTGATGACAATGCAATCACTTCAGAAGCCCTGGTGCCAGGACTGGGACAAGCCCTAAGCAGCCCTTCAGAGCTGCCTTTGTCGCCTGGACATTCAGGTTGAGATCTGCTTACTGAGGCTGAGCTAGGAATTGTTTTGACTGAGTGTCTGAGCTGGAATTCCTTGAATAAAATTGTTGTTATTCTCCGCAGCCTCTTACGAGCTTGATTATTCCACTAGAGACATTTTGAGACCAATCCCATGAATATTTTTGAGCTTATTAAAAGCCTGTCTGAAAACTGGCACATACAAGCAGAAATCAATGAAAACCTGGCACTGGTACACCAAACCGCATTGTGCTGGGCATAATATTGATGTTTGCTGAATATTTACAGCATTAAAGCAACGGTTCATTTAAAGGAAACAATTTGGAAAGAAGCTTACACTGGAAGCACTAAGTAAATTATATCCAATACCATATGAGCTTTGATACAGCGTAAGTGAAGCATTAAAGCCAGCTAGAGCTGTTCTGATAAAAGGTATGTGTCTGAAGTTTTGCATAGAAATTAGTGAATTAGCATAGGTTTAACTTGCATAACATTATGTATTTTTTACACAGAGAGGAGTTTTACAGAAGTCAAGTGCTTTGGAATTGCGTCAGGAAAGTGTTCACAGGATGTGAACTTGGTTTTCCCGTATGAGTTCAAAATCTAACCTTGCAGGCTGACCCACGTCTGTGCCTGGAATTTGGTTTGACTACTGTGTGTCACAAAACAGGACACACGCTGTTTTGGCAGGAAGAAGATGGAGGAATAAAACTGAGCTCAAGAAAATGTGACTTTTGATGGTTGGCAAACACTCAGCATGTTCTCAGGGATAAAGTGCAGGGAAAATATTTTCCCCAGCCATGATAATGCTGATACATTATAGGGTAGTTGGAAAATGCAAGTTAATATTGTTTTTGTCCAAAATAAAAAATGAGTAACAAAAGTTTCCTGCAATGTTTTTTATTACTTTACAAATACCATTTCTAGATAGGAAAAAAAATATATCCTATGACAGTCTGATTTTATTTCAATCTTGAGAAAAAGTTCACCTGAAATTGAAAGCATTGGCAATGTCACAATCAGCTTTTATAAACTCCCTTTTCAAAATACCTTTTGCATGCATAAGTCAAAGTTCATACTGTAAACAGCAAGTAACAAACGTATTTACCTAGGATAAGGATCAGCTTTCTCAGGTAGGGAGATGAAAAATGTTGAGCATATAACTTTCCCAAGACTGTAATTGGTCAATGGCAGGAAGGAATAAAGCCCAGGTTTCATAATTTTCAGTCTCATACTTTAACCAAAGGCTAACCTTGTATTTAAGAAGTCGCATTGGATAATGTTGTTTCTTTCTCTTAGCTTTCTCCAGTGCCTACTTACAGTGTTTGGTGCACAAAAGGGTGTTTTACAGTGAAGCCCAACTCCCAAACACAGGACTTGGAAGCTTCCACCCTGGCAGTGCCTTCACATGGAGCCTTGTGCAGATGACGCACTGGAACAAATCCATGTTTCAGTCTGTGAAAATGTCGGATTGAGTTATTAATTTTTCTTCATCTCAGAGGCTGCATGGAATTTGAACTAACTGATTATTGGAATATTTAGGTTATTCTTGTACTCCATAAACACAGTGTTTTCATATTGTTTCTGCTGTACTACATTTTAGGTGGCCTGGAGAGTTGGGCAGAAAATCCCTGACTATGGAGCACTTAGGCTCAGTTCATTTGCTGCTGGGTGAAGTACTTCTCTGTTTTTGCAGGGACCTACCCATGGGAAAACAGCCTGTGCATGGAGAGCTGATGGGAATGCACTCACCTCACTCTCCGGTCAGAAATAATCACCAGTATACAAAACTACTACATTAGTCACCACCATGAGAATGTACTTTTTTAACCCAAACATGGATCGTGGAATGGATAAATAAAATCTTTAAGGGAATGCAGCTGGTACTGTCGTTTGACCCCAAGGGAAAGGGTTAGATAGAAATACGTAGGTAAATTTATTCCTTTCACTTTTGTTCTAGGAGACCAGCTGTCATTACAGCAGCTGCAGACAGTGCCTTTTTTTTTTTTTTTTTCCGCTGCAGAAGATGTCCATTTGATTCTTACAGCTAGGATCAGTTCTTAGGTGATTTGTATTATATTTTTCCTAATCCTATTTGAGTACCTGGTTTTGATGAGATTAATGGCTCGGAATCTCTGAGACACGTATTTACCATGCAGAAAGAAGGATGTATCTGCCAGACATATGTGTGCTCTGCAATCTGAAATTGCCTCCTGTTGTGAAAGAGGGAGAGAGAAGTGGCTGAAGTACCCTTCAGCTGCTAGAGGGATGTTTTGTAACCCTACCCCTGGCATTCACCAGTTGTCATTTAAAAGGCAACTTTTACTAAGCGATTATTGGGCAGCACTGTGCTATTTCCTGTTCTAAGTGGTGCTGTCAAGAACGGTATGCTTTAAGAACCCTTGCTGCCTCTTGAACGACCCTTCTTCTGCAGTGAAACAGTTCTGCTACCCGCTGAGGTCAGTTATAGTGGTGTTGGAAGCCATTCTGTTAGCAAACTCCCAGGGAAATGAATTCAGATTTATTTCCCCTGAAAGTGAGACACTGACAGCACTGACAAAAACAAGCATTGTATCAGACAGGTGCTGTAAAGGGCTTGCTCTCTTCCAGCCACGTGTCATGAGTCTCTATGAAAGGTGCGGAGAAACTGAGGTGTTTTTTATCTAACGTGCACAATGATTTGTTGAATGGCTGTTGTCTGCATTTTGAAGAGCTGGTTCTGACAGTTTGCAGCATCTCCTCAAATCTCATGCTTCTAATGCGAACTCTGCATTATGAAAAAGCTCTGTACTAGGTAAATATATAGTGAGGTCCAGCTGCCCAATCCCTAATTCCTGATAAAATCTATAAGGGTTGAGGATCTAAGTGCTCCTACACATCTGAGACCAACTGGCAGAACATGAGGAGGAAACAGCTTGTGGAGGCCTGATCAAGCAGAGCTTGTTTGTCAGCTCCCAGCATGTGTTTTTCAGACTGCAAACTCAGAAAGTCAGAAAAAAAAGAAAATAGAATTTTTACAGTATTTATTCTATACCTGCAAAGATCTATTAAGAAGGAGGGTCAGGGAATGCTTATTTTGCTATCCTTCTTCAGTCTGAAACCTGAAGTCACTGCAGCGCAGGGCAGGGTTCCCTTGTCCGACTCAGGAACAACAGCTGTCCAGCCTTGACAATATGTCACAGAGCAGCAGTGGAAGCATATGCAAAATTAGTTGTGGCCCTATTGATGAATGTTTATTTTGATCACCTATCAGAGGGACTGGCAGTAGACCATCAGGCTGCCAGTCCCACCTGCAGAGCTGGACTAGATTTGCAGAGGGCCTTTTCAGCTACCTTATGGAGTTTATTCTGATGAATTGGTCCACCCATTCCTTTCCAAAGAGCAGACATAATTTACCAAAGCTGCACCAAACTCAGAGTTTTCCGTAGAAAAAGGCCAAAATGACATACTCTGCCACTTAGAAACTGTTGATACTTAAGAAATAAATAATGTAGTAAACAGCCTGGATTTTTTTTCTTTTTTTTTCCTTTTTTTTTTTCTCATTGTCAATTTTTCACAACTCTGTGTGAGAAGCAAGTTGGCTTACACAGTTAGGTCCCTATAGATACAATGGATGTCTGAATCCTCATGCAACTCTCTACATAAAATAAACCATCCTAAAATGCCCTGGTACTGCCTTCTCAGTATGCTTTCTGCGTGTCACAGATAGTGTTGCCAAAGTATTTCCAGAGCATACTGATCAAAGTTCAATAATCCAGTTTACAGGACCCTCATACATGTCTGTATTTGAAACAGAACAGCAAAATAGACTCAGACATATATTTTTAATGCAGTCTGATCAATCTGACCTGGTCACAGACATATGGAAAACTGAAAATCCAAGACAAGATCCAATTAACAATGACTCCAAGTTACCGAACAAGAGAAACAGAGACATTAACAAAGCGGGAGAAAGTGAAAACATTGCTAAGAAGAAAGGTACAACTTTACAACAAACTCTACTAGTAGATGACCAGGTCCATAAAATGCTATAGCTTGTTGTAATGGAGCAGATGATTACAGTGGTTAACTAAACACCAGCCTAGCAGGTATCTCTGTCGGTCAGGCAGAACATCCCAGCTGGGCACAACTCCAGCATTTTCAGTTAGAAATTCAAAGTAACTTTTAATTTCCCAAAAAGAAGCCAGGTTTCCTAACAGTCAACTCATACTCCTCAAATGTTTTGTTATCCTCCAGACAGCATTGTTTCTTTTCAATTACATTTTGGTTGATTACAAAAATATCATCAAGTCATAGTTGTGTAAGCTTACTGAGTGGATAACTACAGCCTGACAAGTTGCAGCATGTTGATTGTGTAGGATGAGAGAGGGCTTATGAGGCAGTTGGGTAATCAGCAAGGGAGAAACTTTGCATGTTTTCAGAGCACAAAAACTCCATTGTAGTCTGCAGGGAACCAAGAGTTTCCAGAATAGGTTCCAAGTGGGATGGAAGAGGAAGAGTGGGAAACTTTCCTTTTTGGGATAAATACAAATTCCTCTTTTACATTCGTAATACAATTGGAGTAATTGAATTCGATGGGTGCTCTGTTTTCTTCCATAATGATCCAGTTCCTAAACTGAGATAGACTACAGGCTTTTGGCCTCATGGCTAGTCCCCTTGGAAACCAGATTATTGCCTTTTAAAATAGAGTACTCCAATTATCCTCTAAATAGTTTTGATTATTGTACTTACCCACATAGCAACAAAAGATGTATTATCCACCATATCACGTACAGTTTAGCTTTATCCTTAATGGATACTGGCAGATCTGTATAAGGATTCATGTAATAGCCTCATTCAGTAGCACACTTAAGCAATACAGAAGCAGAGATGATTTGGTATATCAGTCCTGTACAGAGCATTACTTCATTTTAAACCACCTTTGAAAGTCTACATTTTTCCAGCAGTAGCCACAGAGTATTTGCAAGCAATATTAAATCTTCTACATGAAGGACCTCAGTGTTAAAGGAGGTAGAAAAAATTCACCTGCAATGAACACCCACTAACTTCAGAGTGGATGGGATATTTTAGTGCCTGTGAGAAAATGTCATTTACAGACATCTTCAACATGAACGCAGACAGATGAGTACTGTTCAAGTAGGAAATACTTCTACCTCAGGAGACCAGTTTTGATTTTACCTGCTCACAAATACAGCGGGTGTAAGCAGAGTGTAGCAATGGATAATTGCATGTGGCCTTATCTGATTTTTAATCTTTAAATGCCAGGCAGCATTACTTTTAGCAGGATTTTCTATCTGTATATCCACCCATGGAACTACTAGTGGTGAAACAAATGATTTCTCCTGATAGTGACTTTTAGATATTGAAAAATGTTTTATTCAGTTCTTGTTCATTGTTTATGAGGTTTCCAAGATATTAGATGTACGTACCTCAGTAGTTACCTCTTACTTAGCTTGCAGGGGTATTCATTATGCCAGACACTGTAGACATATAGAAAATATAGCCCTTACCTCAGAAAGTGACAATATGGTGTCTAAACATTTCTGTCTTTTCTGCTTTTCAGAACAATGACATAAATGCTAGGATCAGACACATACAATTTTGTCTTTTATGAGAAGCCTTTCAGACTTGCAGGTGAGATGCAGTCTTATTAGAGTTGTTTTGCCTTCCTTTGGAAGACTGCCTGGAGATCAAGAAAAAACTCAGAGGTAGTATTGGCTGCGTTCACAAGAGTGTAATTCCTTTTGTTTCCTTCTCATTACTTTATTAATTAAAAACCCTCTAAAACTTTGTTAAGCTGCAATCTCTTATGCCTGGGCCAACAGTCACTGATGTCTGAGATGCAGTTCAACTGCCCTGTCTCTTCCCTCCTGTTTAAGCAAAAAAAACCTGTGTTGGAGACTGTTGTCCAAACACTTCTGGAAATCTAGCAGCCTGGGGCAGTGACTGCTACCCTGAGCAGCCTGTCCAAGTGCCTGACCACGCAGCCCGTGAAGAACCTTTCCCTAATGCCCAGGTCAAATCACCGCTGACACAGCACCATGCCATTCCCTCGGGTCCTGTCGCTGCCACAGGGAGCAGAGCTCAGCACTGCCCCTCTGCTCCCCTCGCGGGGAGCTGCAGCTTCCATGAGGCCTCCCCTCAGCTCCTCTGCTCTGGGCTGAACAAGCCAAGGGACCTCAGCTGCTCCTCATGTCTTGCCCTCTAGACCTTCACCACATTTCAACTCCTCTTTGGACACTGTCTGCTAGTCTACACTATGATGTTCCTCTTATGTTGTGGAGCTTATGTTCAGCCCTTTTTAAATGAATTCCCCTATGCCATTTTGCTAGCCAGAAAGTAAAGCTGCCCCTTGGGAGCATCCTCATACGTCTTGTCTTCCAGACCCTACACCATCTCTGTGGCCCTAAGTTTTGTTATCAGCCTTCAGAGAGTGCTAGGGGAGTTAATTGACAAAATGCATCAGCTGCTTGCCTCCAGGCATAACCAGACATACAAATTTCCTTCTCTCTGGGCTATTTATTCTAGGTAAGATATAATTATATGATTTTGATCAATTGGTCCCTCAAAATCCTTTTACCATTCACTTTCTACGGTGAACAAGCTGTATGGAGCTCAGTTGGCCAACTCTTGCAAAAGCTTATGATTTGCATAGATTAGACTGCTTCTGTCCTCTCATGCTTCCATATACAGAGGGCAATTAGCTTGTCTGACTGCATCACTGACCCTGCTGATCGCTGTCTCTTCCAAGTGAACTGCTGTGGCTTCCATGTTAAAGCATCTCACTAATCCCCATCAAAAGAGCTCAATTAGAAAGACGTTGTTAAAATGGCAGGTGCAGAACTGAGAGAGCATTTTGTGTGTGACTATAATACTATATATCAGTGGCCTATGAAAGGCTGAGGTGATAACTGTCCATCTATAAAACTGGCAAATATTTTAATGCAGCCTCTGCACTCATGGGGCATTATTTTCCTCACTCAGTGGTAAGTATTGCTCATTGATTTATTTCAGCCATATTCTTTTTGGCTCCCTTCTTACAGTCATTTGAAACCTAGCTAATATGAGAAGGAAGGGGAGATCAGATACAGTAAGCATGATTTATCTACAAGGAATACTTGGGTATTCTGTTTAAAAACCTAATACACTCATTTTATCCTTACACAGTTCCTGAAAGCAGTTTGTATTGTTTTTGAAAGGCTGTTGACTTATTATTTTACTCAAGTTGTGTTCTGTTTATTATACACCTCCCTGCTGTTTTTCAAGGCACTGCAGATGTCCCCAGGGTAATTGTGATAAGGCCAGAGGTACTTCCTATTGAGCTTTTTCTCTATAATTGCATTGAAAATCTCTGCCTACGATTTTGAAACTGTTTTCCTGTATACGTATGTTGTGACAGACATTTTTGCCCAATATGTTACTCCTTAGAGGTATCTCAGCTCTTTGGAGCTCATTAAATCGCACCCAGACCAAGTATCTTGTGACATAAAAAACTATCTCAAGTAGATTAAACTGCATTTTAAGGACAGTAAAAGCAAAATTGTTTTAAGAATGAAATGAAAATACAGTGAGTTGTAGGGATAATAAGTATTTTATGTTTATTAGACAAAAAATATCTACCTTCTACATCTTCACATAGAAGAGGAGTTTGGGATAGGATTTAATAGTATTTAATTCATTTTATCCCAGTGGGTATATTTCAGATGTTTGATTATAGCCTCTTTCCGTTGGCTGCTGTTTTAAAGACGCTGCTCTAAGGAACCAATCTTCACCTCTTTCCTGAATCCCATAGTTTTTCTTCTTTAGATAGAATATGTACTATCAGTGTGCGTCTCATGGGTCTTGTTATCCAAATTTGCTCCTCCATCTAACAGCCACAGTATATACATCCAGTTCATCTGTTCTCTTTCTGAGAGGGAAAACAGAAAGGAATTCAACCAAAACCTTCAATCTTCTTAGATACTGAAGTTTCTTAGATAATGAAGGACATGATAGAGGGAGATTACATTTTGCTGCATACCTGCTTAGGATGGAAAACACGAAGTTCCCTGAATGCCCTACAGTGTGAAAAGAACTGGGCGGAGATGTGTGATTTTCTCATGCTTGTTGCTCCAGATCTGTTAGCAGGACCGCATGATGGTCAAATTCCATTTTTTATACTAAGACTGCAGAATGATGTAGGGAAGCAGATGCATATGGATAACTGATGTTTTCTAGTTAAATGTACTACAGTATTTTTTAAACAATATGTCAAATAAAATAATAATAAATTTGAGCAAAAGTACATGCAAATTACCACTGAGTTCAAATTGTTTAAGCAAACTGTTCCCCTCATTGAAATACAACTTTAAAAAATATCCTTGGTTGTTTCAAAATAAAGTTTTGGTTAGGCATGTAAAATGATGAGAGAAGAAAAACACCAGAATCTACAGAAAATATACATAAGCCAAATATTAGATGTTGTTTTTTTTTAAAACTCACAACACTTTTAGGGGAAATGGGAAAAGAAAAAAGGCTCAGATTGACTTAAGATTCAAATTCCATCTTTCTTGCCCCATCATCTACTGTTCTGCTCCCTACTGTGAAACAGCTGGAAGTCTGTGCTAATGCAGTTGAAAAAGTTTTAAAGTCTAAAACAATTTATCTCTAACACTGAAAGTAGTCTAAACATACCGGTATGGATCACAATTGCAGCTAATTTACACTGTTTTCTTTTACCCAGCTTGACTCAAGTTAGTTTAATCCCTTAGTTGGTCATGTGCAAACAGCTTTGGAACAGTTAATTTTGAGATCAAAAAATGTTTTCTCTTCCTTTTTTATTAGGTGATCAAACAGCTTCTTCCTCTCATCAGCCGCATGCAAAGAATTTGATTTGTTGCCAACAGATCCCCTAATCCTGTTGCTTCTGATTTATTCTTCTTTTCTTTGAGCCACTCAGCTTGAGTACAAAGACCTTTATCATAGAATCATAGAATCACTGAGGTTGGAAAAGACCTCTAAGATCATCTAGTCCAAATGTCCACCTACCACCAATATTGCCCCTAAACCATGTCCCTCTGTGCCACATCCATATCTTTCTTGAACACTTCCAGGGATACTGACTTAACCGTCTCCCCAGACAGCCCATTCCACTGCCTGACCACTCTTTTGGAGAAGAAATTCTTCCTAACATCCAACCTGAACATCCCTTGGCCCAACTTGAGGCCATTCCCTCTCATCCAATTGCTGTTGTATGGGAGAAGAGGCTGACACCCATATCACCACAAATCCTCCCAGGGAGTTGTAGGGAGTGATAATGAAATGTCTAAAATATTTAGTTTGCAATGTCTAAATATTTACTGAAGAATTACAAAAACAAAAGCTTTTCATATTGATTACTTAGCTTTAACTCCAGGTGAGCTATTTCATAAACTCTCATGCTCCTAACAGTCATTGTTTTTGCTCTTTCACTCCATCTGCCTTTTTGCTGTCTGATATATTACATATAAAATATTAAATAAAATGGAACTTTTTATACTTCAAGCTAGAACAATGCGTGAACACAGAACAGATCAAGCAATTGATGAATGTTGTAATACAAGCTGTTCCAAAAATCTCAAAAAGTAGTTGATGCCAAGGGAAAACAATATAACTTTGTGAGTTGTGCATTGATTTTAGTATTTAGAGTTTATTTCTTTCAAGGATCTACCCAAGTGTCACTAATGTGTGGCATGAGAAAATTTTGTTTTCTATGAGTCATTTATAAAGGAATATATTCATATTTGTGTGGTTTTTTTGGTCATCAAATCACTGTTGACTTCTGCGAGCCTCAGTTTGGAAATTTACCTTCAATTTTAAGGATATCTATCCTCTGATACGTAGCACTTCAAACTGTCATGTAATGAGGCTAAGAAAGTTGTTGATAAACTGTAAAAACATTTCCAGTATTATTTATCATTTTGGAAACTATGTACAAGGAGAACGAAACACACTTACATGGTTTTGAGTACCATCTCAGTGGCAGAAGTAAAGCATTGTGACTTCACAAATCACTGTGCTCTGGTAAGCACCAGCCACCCTGCAGCTTTTCTGAAACTTGTTACCTTCAGATTGTTGCTAGCTCTTACATGATCTTTATCATGTTCTTCCCATTGTAGAAATTTCTGGAAAATGTTAGAGATTTTGATTTTGCAATCCCCAAAGGCTCTGCTATGTAGAATATCTTCTGGAATACAGGCAATACATTTCATTTTTTGAAAGTTTAAGATGGAAGTGGTTGACTTATGGGAAATAACCATACTGCTTCACCTGCTGCTTTAATGAAGGTTCCCTTCCTGGAGAACCTGAGCTTCTTTATGGAGTTTGCTTTATAATATTGAGCTATTCCCAATACTTTCAAGGTGCTCTTATCTCTTCCACACAAAAGGGCGTTAACTGCTTTGCTGCTGCCAAGTATGAGATTGTGCTTCTGCACCGCTTTGCATGGAACAGCATCTGGGTAAAAAGAATTGGCAGTGCCTCGTGCAGAGTCTGTGTAATTCTCCATGGTTGGTCACCTTTGAACTCATCATCTCTGGCTTTTCCTCATACTGTAAATGCAGGCTTTCTCTGAAGCAGCTGGAGAGCTGCAAGTGTGGTAGGAGCTCAGCTGACACAGTACAAACTCTCTGTCCTATTTTCTTGCTTGAACAAGAGCAGGACCTTTGGCCTGCCTGGGAAATTTCTGAGGGCCATTTGTAGATAGTGCAATTTGTAGTATTAAAACAAATGAGCCCGGTAACTGGCTCAGAGACCTGCTGCTTTCCTGCCTGTTTGAACCTTCAGTGCTGGTGTTTAGTTGCTGCTTCTGGCTGTCAGATCAATTCCCATAAATGTATGTTAGTCAGTAATACATTGCTATAGCAAATGAAAAATACACAGACCAGAGGAGCATCTATTATACTTCTGTTCAATACTCTGTAACAAGATTGATGATCTCTACAGCTCCCTGTCCTGCTCCTGTATGTTCATTGCTAATATGATTGGGAGCAACTCTCCATTCAATAAACCCCACAGACACACGTCCCTGTGTGGCTTGTCCCCCACAGGGCTGTGATGACCTTGCAGGCTGTCACACACCCCTAGCTCAGGATGGACTTGCTGTCTCCTGCAAGGGGGAGAACTCACACAACTGCAGAGCTTCAGGCAGCAAGATGCTGCCAGTGTTCACTGGCTAGCCAGCAGGCTGGAACAGGGTACATTGCTGCCCCTGGTTGTGCAGGCACTGAGCTCCCCTAGCTTATCTGTTAATTGCTTTGACCTTTTTGTTTACTTCCTGCTCAGGAATCTCTGAACTTGCTGCACTAAAAATGTCTTCTGGATTGCAGAACCAAGCAAACATTGACTTAACCTTTTCCGTTACTCTATGTCAATATTTCCTGTCTATTCATATGCATGTCCTATCGCACTGGATAAACCAGGATTGTGTTTGAAACTAATGCTTTTTTATTTATATGGTGGTATTGTACTTTGCAGGCACACAAAGTACCCACATGAATGTCTTTAATAAAAAGCTTAACCCTTATCAAACAAAGAGCATGCATCCATGGAGTGCCAGCACAGCACAGCTCCCATTCCAAAAGCCTTTCCAGTTGTCACCAGCCTCGCACTCCACAATCTCTTATAACCCAGAACGCCAGGCGTTGCCAGCAACAACCCCTGCTTGTTCCCAGTTACAGCAAACAGGAAGAGCAAGATATTTTAAGTGAGTTGTGTTTACAGCTCAACCTTCACTCTTGGGTTGCTCAAATTGGTGGTTGCTACAAGGGCAGCCCCAGGCTGTCTGTTAAGTGCTTCAGGATTGCCAACATGCAGCAATGAGTGGTGCCATGGAAAATATCAAGATCAATAGAATGTACGGGCCCCTTCAGCAGCATTTTGTAAGTGCCATGTAAGCAGTGAGCAGAATGGAAAATGAGAGCTGTTCAGAAATACTTAATTGTGTCTTCAGTATGACAAAACCAATTATTTTAATGCTAATACCCAGCATCTCTCTTTATTGTGCTAAATTCTGTATTTCTAGCTTATTACCTGATAGATACTATATTTCTCAAGGGCCATTTTATAAAGTACTTTAGGAACTCTTGCATCTGAAGGAGATGTTTTATAAAAACAAACTTTGATCCAACTTGTTTGGTCTAACAGCCAGCCAAGATAGGTAAGAGATGGAGAGCCATTTATGCATTGGCTTGGCTGCCTTTTTGGAAATACTTTCCTTAAAGTAGCCAAAGGTTCAACACAGTTGAAACCAATCACTGTATTTCTTTCTCAAGGATGGTAATTAGAATTCTTCCTGTTTGTAAATTATGCAGTTCCCTACCATGCAACATTTGTCAAATTAATCTTCAGAACAGCCTTTGAATTGTGCCAATTTGTAACTGTGTTTTTCTTTCATTTCCTTAAAAACTGTGCTGATATTCGTTCCTATTTTATTTTTTTTAAACTTCTGCAGACCAGCAAACATATCCTCTTCCCAAAGCCAGGGATATACATACAAGTATTTGAGTAGAAGAAAAGAAGAAAAATCATGAAAGAAAAAAAAAACTTTTTTCAGAGATATAAGTGTACCATGGGGAAACCACAGGTTGGGTTGCAGGATGACTTTCCACAGAGTAAATTTTATTGTACTAAATGCACCTGTTAGGCTATGCAGAAATTTGGATTTGGAGAGAATCCCAGTTTTACCCTCTGGTCTCCTATTGAAAAATTGAACTCTGCTCACACAAGGAGAAGTTAAATTTCCTTTTGTGATCAGACGGCATGTGTCTAGACAGATGACAGCAAACTGTATTTGAGACATGACTCGTGTCCACCCACCTGCAAATAAAATTGGCCTAGCACCTTAAGTTAGTGAAAACAGTTTGCTTTATTAGTTAAGATGGACATTTACTATGAACTCGTCAGCTGCTACAAAAGGAACACAACTGATGCCTGTGGATTTTTTGTTGAACCCTTTTTACACTTAGTCAGAAGTATTTTATTCTGTACACTGGTTCAGATTATTTAAACAAAATGGCTTCAGGCTTGAAGGTGCAAGTTGGCTCTTTGGGCCTGCCTTCAGCAGATACTTGGTTTCAATCCATGCAGGCAGGGCAGGCAAAGTAAACGGTAACTTGGAGTATTTTTGGAGACTTTCCTGAACAAGAAGTATCTTACATGGATCTGAAAACAGTTTCCGTAGAGTCTCATTCAGCCAAGGAAGCCTTTGGAACCCTAGAGCAGGACAGCTTTTTGGTAGAGCTGGTGCAAGCTGCAAACTGGAAGCAAAAACCAGACACAAAAAGTATGTCCTTGCTCAGCCATCCAGTTAGAAACTTTAAATGCAGCTTCCTTTTGTTTAAAAATAAAACACATGAATCAAGTCTTTTACTTAAATCTTCCAGCTTTCTCTGAGAAACGTTACCCCTTTCAGTGAGCCTCAGGCATTCCCACTTGACTCAGGTTAATGCGTTTGGTCTCTATAGAAACAGCAGGAGATCCCACATGTAACTTGGAAAGGTCACCTCACTTTTATACAAAAGCTCGCATTGTCTCTTCCTTCTGTTCCATAAAACAGCAGTAAAAGGAGGCAAAAGGCAGTGCCCTGCACTCATCCAGAGTCTCGAGGCTCTCCTCCACTCGCTGGCACTGATGAAAGACCAGGCCCTTCAGTGCCTGCACTTGCTGACCATCATGGGTCAAAAGGAAACACAAGCTTTTAAATACAAACTAAATAATACCATTGAGTTGGCATGAAATCCAAGCTACTCTGAACTGTCTGGGTGCCAGCAAAGCTAATGAGCTGTACCATTTCCAAAAGGGATCTTGGTAACACCATCTGAGAGATTGTGTGCATACAGAGTTGTGCAGGTTTGCCTTAAAGCATAATTTAAAATGGATTTAATTAAACAAGAGGAAAAATAATATGGAAAATTAAATAGATATCAAGCAAGCTTATGTCAGTTTGATTTAGGGAGAGGTTTAAATTAAGCCACAATAATCCTGTCTTAAACAGAGCAGAGCTTGCTCTTATCCGGAGTCTTCACATGCTTTAGTTCTGTTGGTTCAAAAAGCAATTGAAGTCAGAAACAGTCTGCAAAGAAGCTTCCACCCGCACCTTCACATTCATTAATAAGAATGATGAAAGTCTGGGACGTGGCTGTCAGTGAGGGGCAGAGAAACTGTCAGAGACTTTGAAGGTTACAAGAAGTCTATCCATAAAGAAGGACAGCCTTCACACAAGACAAAGTAGCTTCAGAAAGAATAATTTATTGGATTTCCATTTGATTCAAGAGCGCTTTCTTATGTGTTCAGATGCTCAGTTGTGCAACCTTTAGTGCATTTTTCTTTGGGGCATAAATGTAGGTGCGAGAGCTCTTCGCACATGTAGAGGCACTTCACAAACAACCTCAGCAGGCACAGAAGTGGTCGGGTAAGATGGTAACCCCTGGCCATTGCTATGCCTGGCAGTCAGCCTGCCACTCCCATTCACATCTTCTTCTTGAGATTTTTGGATTGTAGGATTAGTGCAAACACTCTCCAAATTCTTTCATTCTGCCTTCCTTATCCAGTTGCCTTCTGAACTGTGGCATGCAGGACAAAAATGGAGATTTGCTGTCGGTACATGTGTTTACCGACTGCATTAGTTATGGTGCTGATACTATGTTCCTCTTAAAATAGTCCCATAAAACTGCACTTAAGATCAATACATAGAAGACTAATGAAAAAAGTAGGTCTGTATTTGCTAACAAGTCAGATCTTTCCTGTGCAAAATTCTGGTAACCCTCTTCTAACAGCATGCCACTGGGTGACATACTCAGAAGTCTCTGTGGCTGTAGGCAGACACCATCCCCCTTGGGACCAGGGTGTAGAGCAAATAGGTCCATCTGAAGCACATCCTTAGTTCCTAAGAAGTTATCTGCCATCTCTGCAGCTTGGTCTGTGCTTGCCTTACTTTGTATTTCTACCCAGTCTTCTCGTAAAAGGATGCTGTTGGAGTCCTGCCAGCCAAATCCTTTCCAAAGAAATTTGCTTTTAAGTTACCATGTAAATTCATAAACAACTTAGCTCTAACTCTTTTATGTCTTAGTGAAGCTTGTTTATACAGATAGTGGAGAATGTCACAGGGTACATCTCAACTTTCAGGATAAAGTGTGGGTCCTTGGTAACTAGAGAGACAGATCAGGCTGGGACCATGAATCAAAACAATACAAAAATATTTCAGAATCAGAGTTCATAAAGGCATATGCTCTACAGACAGATTTTATGCACTGTTTCCACTAACTTTCACGAAGTCTGAGCATACCACTCAAAGGGCCAAATTTGGATCTAAATAACACAATCTGATTTTTTTTCAATAGCAGATAGTACAGGGCAAGAGGACTGGTAGCATCTTGAAGGTTTATTGATAGCAGTGTATGCAGTTTTAAGACAGTATTTCACAAATCAGACCTGAAGTGCACTTATAGGAAATCTTTGTCTAATCCAAAATGAAGTCAGCCCCATTCCTTTCAATTGGTACTCTAATAAAAAAAGCATCAGAAATACTTCAGAAGGCAAGACAACATTCCTCCATTATCTTCAACATCACAGTACAATTCCTTTTTATTTATAATTAAATGTGCCTTATAATCACATAAATTAAACTACTTCCTTGTTGAACACTCACCACCTTCATTTCCTGATTAAGAAAAAAAAGATGAGTGTTTTATTGCTGCCACTCCAGCAGTGTCTGAGTAAATAGATGCATCATGCATCATCTGCTGACATCTCCATGCTGTCAGTTCATTTTCTGCTCATCTAGTGCTCTTGAAGACACAATTTCTTTGCCCCAGATATTGGTAGGTTGGAAGTAATCATCCGTTGTGTAACAGAAATCCAACTCTGCTCCAAGCAGTATGTTCCAAGTCAGAAAGATTTTATTTCTCTTCAAGGAGCTCTGCTTGCACAATGGAAAGCAAATAGCTGCTCTCATCTGCTGAAGACTTAGAGGGAGAGGGGAAGGGATCAATGCCAACTCTGTCTGCAAGACATTAGTGCATTCAGAGTGCCTGCAATAAATTTTTAACCTTTTCCAGCTTCCCTGGGGACTGGCAAGCACTCAAAAATATCAGCACCCTTATCCCAGAGCTCCACTATGCAAAACAAAATGAATGAGGTCTTAACAAACCAATGATAGGTATATCTTAACATCTCTTTCTATTAGCCAGATGGGCTCTTTCTGCCATTCATGTTCCAGAATGCCTGATTTAATCAAGAGCTCATATTTCCAGTTCATTCTGTTTTTATTTAAAATTAATACCCATGGAAGTGGGTGATGACAGAAGTAAGTTTTAAACCAGCCTTCACTGAACAGCAAGTACCTTGTGAGTGCAGCACCAATACAGCTGTGGAGCTCCTGTCTGCATTGCTCATTTTTAGAAAATGATGGTAGTTGCTGTGGGCATGTCAGGACACAGAGCCATGAAAGTGCTTCTCTTCACAAGAGCTGTTCCTGCCTCCAGTTGCTGGCATGGGAAAGCTGGGCTTCCAGTTCCTCAAGCTCCACATCTCTATGTGGAAGTATGCTACCCAGAAGGAGTAAACAAGGTGGGAGCAACTCCCAAGATGAAATAGTAATGCAGTGTACAGTTGACCCCAGAGCTGCAGAGATCTGGGGCACAATAAGGCAGCAGCAGTGAACTGTAGGCTTCATAGGTGCAAAATCTGCACTGATGTCAAGGGGGCATATTTATAATAACCTGTTATGAAACACGTGCACTATGAAATTGATTATATACATGTAACTCCACCCTTAATGTCTCTCTTAACAATACTTTGTGCTTTGTCTCACTGTCGAGGGAGCCCAGCTGCACTTGCAAATAAGTGTTAATTTTGCAATGCAGCTGTTGCATGGAGTGGGTCAGAGTACTGAAAGGATTGTTAATAAAAATTGAAATGAAGTAAATTGTAGTCTCACAAGCAGCTTTTCTACAAGCAGAACAAAACATTAATAAATCCTTTATATTCCTCAGGGAACTCAGCATTCTGATATCATGTCAGCCAAGTTATTTGCATTTTGTTAAATTTTGTGAATTATTCGGCATTCAATTGTGGATCCTTTGGAGTCAGTGCATTGTATATTGTGAATGCATATTACTAACAGCTCAGCAATCAGTATTCTGCATTCAGAACATGAAGGGAATTAACTGGTTTTATGTGCTTATGACATTCAAAGTAAAATACCTGAGAGATATTAGTGTAGATAACATCACTGTATGCATACATAATAACACATATCCAAATAATCAAAATTACAGTGGAAAATACACACTGCTAGACTCAGTGTACTTACCCAGTTTAATAACATCAGTATTCCTTTTAAGAGAGTCTCATTAAGGATTTTTTTTTCTACAGCCTTCTCTGTTTCATTCCCTAGGCAGTGATCCTGCACACACTTTGTTATGTGCTTGACTTTTAGTATCCAAGTGTCCTCCCAAAGGAGACTGTGCGACTATTCATAGCCTTAAACACAAGGACATGCTTAAGTGTCTTCAGGATGGGAGACTTAGATTCTCCCCTTACAAAGAGCTCATAATAACCATCTGAAATGGCCCCAAACCTTGGAGTGTAACAGAAACATGCCCTTAAGAATGGAAAAGCTATAGGGCCAAATTTGGTCTTGGTATGTGCAAATCCTTGGGAAATGAATGGTGACATTGACATTCATTAGGGAACAGAGACTTTCAGTCACTGATTTCTATGGTACTGAGGTGAAATACATTTTTGTCAGCTGTCTTTGCGCATGCAAGTCCAGAATATTAAAAAAAAAAAAAAAAAATAGAGAATTATCTAGCTATAATTAATTTCAGAATTTCAGATCTAATCCACCAGTTTTCCACAATGTAGAATTACCTGGATGCTTCTTGATTTTGTCCCTTTATAATCAGATTATTATTTGAAGTTCCATCTATCACGATTGATTTACCCAGTAATGTGTTAATTGGTTTGATGTGTAATCTCCCATTGTTTTCTGATGCTTAGCTTCAGTCATTACATCAGTCCTGATGTGAAGGTGTTGGATGAGGTAACACTGAGTGTAGTTGCTAGCTGTAGACAAAAAAAGGAATGAATCCTAAAAATTGGCAGATGAGATGTAGTTCTAGTCAGTGCCAGAAACATTGCTACAGCCTGCCAAACTTCTCTTTTTTTGCACTTCTACATTGTTTCTCTTTGCTCTCCCATCCAGAAACCCATTGTCTATTCAAAAGTTGCCATCTTATTAGCATCACAGGAGCCTTAGCATTCACTGTCAGCCACTGATTGATCTTCGTTATTGATATTATACTGCAAAATATGCTAAATGCTAAAAAAAAGAAGGGAGCATCATGTGAATGATGTCAATGGCAAACCAAGCGGAACTAATTCACGACCTGCAACATGGAGAACTGATTGAAGTGGGAGGTGGCCACAGGCTGAGCTGAGGCACAGTTGGAGTCGTTGTGAAAAATAACTCCCAACCATTTTTCATGTCTTATAAAAAAACATCATTTACTGGCACATTGTCCAGTCTGCTATTTTCAGAGGAGTGTTATGATTTAAAAAGAGGCTTAATTCAAGATATGAACTCAACATTATACGACTGTAGCTAACTGTCTCTGGACTTCCTGAGGACAAGGTCCAGGATCACTGAGGAATACCTAGGAATGTTCTAAGAAACTTGAGGGTACCTGCAGGTGCTAGGTAAGGCTAAAGGAAGGGAAGCCACAAGGGTGTGGACTGAAGGAATCTCTTACAGCTTCTAACAAGCACGATCAGCTGCTCATCTACACCAGTGCCTGGAGCTTCTGCTACAGCTGCCCCTGATTAGGGAGAGTCAGACCCTCGCAGCCCATACCTGGGAGCATGTATAAGAACACAGTTGGTAGGTGCAGTGCTTTGTGTAGGGAATCTTGAGTGTTTTTTTTCTGAGGTGCAGAGAGCTGTGTTTGCTAACTGCAATAGAGAAACTGCCAATATGTACTTACCACTGTCATGGTAAACATAACTTCTGGAGAAGTGGAAGGGTGGAGGGTGCTCCTTCTGGCTCCTGACCCATCTAAGGGCTTGTGGCTATAAAATAGATTTACTTCCCTCAAAGCTGAAGAGAAGCCAGGTATGTTTTTGAGCAATTAATCAGATCCACTTGACCCCAAACCTTGCAAGACCACTAGGAGTAACTGGTGACTGCAAGGGAACGGAAGCATCTATCTACCACCATGACCTATCAACTAGCGGAGTCTTCTACCTGCTGGGAACCTGGATCTAGGCTGTAGTGCAGGAACTGCTTTGTGAAGCTCTTCCAGCCCTCCAACTGCTGCCTCTCTGTTGTTCTTCCATGTGGGCATGAATTATACTGCTGGGGAAATCCATACAATGTTACCAGTGATTACAGAGCTCCAGGGGCAGTACTCAAGGGTATTGGATCCCAGTGATCTTCTCAATTACCTGGTGATGTAAAAGGGATTGTTTGCTTCCTTGTGTTAGGGCTAGTAAGGATGGAAGCATTAAATCTGCAGAGTTTTGTGTGAGTATATTTTTATTATATATTTTTTTCCACATTCAACACAGCAGACAGATCAAATGATTGCATTCCTGCTGGAATAAATTTGAGTCTGCATGAAACACTACTTAGATGAGCAGTTTGAAGGTTTTATAGGTAATCTGGGATTTCAGTGGTTAAATCTACTTTTTCCCCAAAGGATAAATATTTGAATAAATGCAGTCAGAATTGCAACATGTGCTTAGTGCTCTGTATCAATTATGATTACATAAAAAGGCTGTGTCTCCTTTCCTTGCACGGACTCATGTTTCCTTGGGATGCTGACGTTAGGATGTGTTCTGCTATTAGCAGCCAGTCTCAGCCAGCACTGCTAACCTATGATCTGATTTCACACTGAAATATAGCTTGTAATCCAATGGGTTAACTATGCTCAAAATACACAGTGCAAGCACAGATTCTCCTAAGCGTGATGTGTCAAAGGGATGTTCCACTAGGATGTCTTTTACATAGGATGTAAGAAGTTCTTTTGATTTAGGCTTTATCTTTTTTTCTTTTATTTTCCCCAGACAAAAAGCAAACAATATGGAACCTTAAAGGCAAAGTAAAATATAGGGAAATTGGTATGTACTGAACAGTTTGCCGTGTTTATTGCACGTACAGTCTTAGTTTTATCTTGTCCTAGGAAATGATGTGCCTCTGTTTTCATGTTCTATTTTTTTTTAAAACCAACAATTTGCGTCACTTGCAGTGTTGGCTTTAAGGTTCAAGATTACTAATAAGCTAAGTATTCTGTACTATACTTAATAAAACATTTATATGCCAACCACACAGAACATAAAGCACTATATATCTTTGTAGAGGCCAAGCTGAGACCTTTTTTTGTGTGTGTGTTTGGGATCTCAGTGTGCAATGAGCTACAGGACTAAACTTCTTGCTTATTGTTCTTTAAAACAATTTTCAGGGCTTAAGCATTATAAAGGCATTTGAAGTAATAACAAAATGAAACTTCTGTATAAGAAAATTTGATTAATGTTATTTATTTTTGTGGATATCTGGTAGAGCAATTTTACTGCTTTGTTCAAGGGTACCACCTGAATCATGTAAGAAAGTTCATCTGGAAGTGCTATAACCATGAAGGTGATCCTACCAATGCAGAATATCATTGCCCCTCTGTATAAGCTATGGCTGTGCACTGATCATGGCTTTTCCAGATGATTTTAGGCAGAAATCCTGTGCAGTTATATGAGTCGAAGCATTTCAAGAAGTCTTTCTATTTTTATTTTGGTGAAACCATACTAATGATAAAATCTGATGGCAGTGTTAAAATATTAAACAATCATTTTGTTCTTATACATTTGTGAATTCCATAAACTGCGTACCTACAGATGACAAATGTCTTTCTTACACATCACGCATCTAAGACACCATTGAATCTGGGCCACTGAGCTGAAGAAGAAATTAAAGGATTCTGATTCTGTCCAGGTCCTGAGGATGTGTTTGCTGCTGAGTTCAATGAGGGCAGCACTATGCTCTTTACTAGTTTCTTAGATATTGCTAATCTATATTTAAAACCTTCTTTTATTTAAACTTGAAAATTAATTTTCTTTAACATCTGTTTAAAATAGATTAGAATTAATGAAGTCTGACCCCCTTATGAGTTAGTATGAGTGAAATAATTGCTCCTCAGCAGCATAGAATATTTTGTACTGGACTTACAGGCTAGAGGTAGTGGTAAGAAGTCAGAAGAAGTTCAAGAAGTAGTGAACTGCATTAGAAAACATAATGCTGCTTCTTTCTTGAAAAGCAAAAATGCATGCACTAGACTTATTTTTTTCATTGTTAATATTAATTATCAAAAACTGTCTGCACAATTTGAATATAGAAGTCTCTTAATTTGAAACTTGAAACTGATTATGGAAAATTTAGTTCTTAAGGATGTGATAATGATGGCACTCTTTAGAATAATGCTAATTCGGGTATCATCACCTGGTCTAAAAATCTCTAAAAAGCTATTTCTGCTGACTGCAACAGCATCTTACCATTTGTATTGTGTTTAAAGCCCAAAGCCTTATTTGGCCTCAGCTGAGAAGAGATCCGGAGATCCAGCTACAAGGGTATTGTGCTGACTGTGGACGCCGGTAGTCTAATTAACTGAAGGCATCTAAATGGGAAATTCTGCAGTAAAAAACCTTTTTTTTTAATCAGGAAGAATAAAATTAGCTAAGGCTTACAGGAACTTCTAGTTCTTCAAATAATAATACTCTCATTGATCTTCAATGTTAATGAATTGTCTTGTACGGTTATTTTCCAGAGAAGTGGGCTTCTACCGATCCCCACTGAACCTGCTGGCCTCCATATAGGAAGGTCTGCACTGACATCTTGCAGCCTCCCACTGGCTCTGTGACAGCTCGTCTTGTTAATCCCTCAGGGCAATTTAGGAGACCTTAATTGGAAAGATTTCCTACTGTTATTACATTGTTTTTCTTCTCAGAATGATTGCTAGCAGAAAAAATGAAATGTGGCTGCCCTATTTGATATTTATGGTAGCCTAATCCTCATTTGGATGCCTGTGCTGTAGGGTTACTTTATGGTATGAAGCTTAGGGAAAATGAGAATATACTCTTTAGGAAATGGTGCAAGTTTGATCCACAGAATACGTGGATACTGTGCAGTGAGTCTTATTTCTTTGTGGTGAAATTGATTTTGATCAGTGTCAAAACGTGTGTGTTATTGCCCTAAGTGAAAAGAATGATGTGCCACAGCAAACTGGCTACTTCCAACTGCAGTGGTTTTGTTTGAATGGATTCAGAACTGTCTTTATATTAGAGATGAGCATAGCATTGTCACACATCCAACTGCAGCTGAGAAAAACCCACAGCTGCTTCCCCTTTAGGTAGGGGCGAGACTTGAGGTGGTTCTTTTTTCTCTGACACTTGCTTTTCCAGGTGGTTCCTTCACACAGCCTCTGCAAAGTCTCTCAGTGGCTTTTGAGCAATAGAGGAGTGAAGTACTGCAAAAAAGGCTCCTCTGAAGTTTCTAGTAATACAGCGTATTGATGAGCATGGATAGCAATATCTGGAGCTTCAGAGACCCTTCCTAACTAGTTTAGGAAGAGATAACTCATGATCCTGATCTGCATTCCCCATACTCAAGAGCAGTGGTTGCTCTTGGACAGCATTCAGTTGGTATTTAGAGGTATTCTCCACCTCCAGAGGCAGTCAATGGCATAAATTCCTTTCTCTCAACTAGCATGACTAAGAAACGGAATTAAGAAAACAGATGGTGGAAGCTGGCTAGTGCATATCCCTGATGCTGAAATTCAACTGATTATCAAAAAGTAGCTGAAAATTTTTGCGTTTTAAAATGCATTCTCCAGGTGTGTAAAGCTGCTTTGCCACTCTGATGTCACCTGAGCATGATGGGCTGAGTCTGAATGGGGAGAAAAGCATGTGTGGCTTCTGCCAGTCTGGCTCCAGCATGTTGGAGCACATTAAGGCAACTCTGACCTGGCAGCATGCATTTCTCTGGCTGAAGGGTCACAGGTGGGACTGGGAGCATGGAGGTGGGGAGTATACACAGCATCCATAGTGCAGGTTTCAGTGTGGAAGTGATTTGTGCCATTTTGCACTGAAACTTCTTATATATATTTTCTCCTACCCTCAAATTATATCGACAAAATCCCAAATTATTCAAAACTTGTTCTGCCAAAACAAATACGTAATAAACATGAAACACAGTTGAAAGCACTTTCTTTTTAATTTTCAAGAGGCTTGTTTGTGCCAAAACTGCTTAAGAATGGGGAGCAAAGTGCAGGTCAGTGCTATTTGGCAAGAACCACGTGTCCGCACTTGTTTGTGCAACTGTCACTGCTGCTGACTTGCAGCTTCAGAAACAGCTGTGTAAATACAGGGCTGTGTTGGCTGGGAGAGCCAAGAGATGCTGTGGGAGAGATAGCAGATAACACCAGACATGTTTAGGGTGTCTTAGGGTCAGGCAGAGCTGAGCTGTGCCGTGGGGTATTGCCACGCTGCTAACATGCCTCCAGCATTCTTTTGGTGAAATATCTTTCCTGTTATTGTCAGAGAGAGGGGGGAGTCTACTTGTTTTATAATAATGTGTAGTTAACTTTCCATTATGAAGGAGGATCAATTCCTGAAAATGTATAGGAAATGCTCTGACGCAGGTGGACAACTCTGCTTTAGTGACCCCTGTGCTCCTTTGCACAAGGGCCAGGAAACCTTGAACGGCTCAGCCTGCGCTGTTTGCAGGCTTCTTGTAAACAGGGCTCATTCCTCTACACCATGGAGCAGTCCTAGGAACTGCAAACAAAGACATTAGGAAGTGCTGGGCTTGCTGCCCCAGCCCCCATGGGAGCTGATTTCCCCTAGATAAGGACAGTACGTGTCTCTTCGTACAAGGCTGATGCCTGCAGCCTTATGAGGGTTCTGCTGTGTAAGTCAGTTAGGCATTGGCACGCTTTCTAATTTCCTTTTTCTACTGATAAAACAGCAAAGAGATGTACTGTACTTGGAAAGCTTTATCATTGGGGTTGTTAAAATGAGAATACTTTTATATAAGCTTATTGTTTTGTGCAAGAAGTGAGAATTAAGCAATCTTGTTAAGGAACAATATTAAGCAATATCGTGGCATACCTTGCAGGTAAATGATGTATCTGAGCAGGAGCACCTAAATCTCCGTTCCTAATATGTTGTCTCAGTCTTTTTAACCAGTGCGTTACCTCCCTAATTCTTTCTTAGTGGCATGCCTTATGACTTCTCTGTGCATGTATTGATTTAGCTTATAATTGAATGCAACTGATAATACTGCTGACCAGGTCAGGTCATTTTTTAAATTAGTCTACAGTAACTCCTACGGTATAACTGCATCCTAGGTTCTCTTGTTTATGATGGGTCTGCTACACTTCATCATAAAATGCTCCTGTGTCCTTCTTTACCTTAATCCACAGGTCAAATAGACAGGCAGAGTTTCATTTAACTCAGTATCACAATCCAAAAGCTGAGCTAGCATGTTTTAAATAGGCTGCTAGCTAAAGAAATATTTGTTTTTCCTCATGAAGACTGCCATTTTCTTTCCTTGGTTTTGAAATAAAATTGACTGAAAAATATGGAAAATTTCCCACTTTTGCTGGATTTATCTTAATGGGCAGAAGGAAAAATCTTCCTCATGCTAAGGAAAATTAAAGATAATTCTTGCAGTACTTGGAATACTTGGAACTACAGTCGTTTTTCAAGAAAGTCTCGGGGGAAAAAAAAAGGCTGTTGATACCTCATGTAGAGAAGGGGGAATTTGCTAGGGATGTTTTTTCATTGCTTTCAATGAATACTGTTTGTTCACTGAAAGGTATATTGAAGAGGTGCCACTTCTCTTAGGAGGAGCACACTGTCATTCCCTCATTCTTACGTTCCACAGTAATTGTGATAAATTTTCTCCATGGTTGGGACAATGTTTTTTACTCAAATTAACCTTCATACATCATAAAATGTTGTGAGATGATTTCAGATGTTAATCAGCGGCTGGAGTTGACCAGTTCAATACACTCAGCCTTCATCCCTCCAGGACAGTGCTGCATTTGGACTATAGGGATACCTTCTTCAAGTACTGTTTGTGCTCTTCATCCCCTTTCCAGGAAATCCTGTGATCTGCCACTGCAGAGGTGAGCTCCTGCGTCAGCTGATTCTTTCTATAGATTTCCTCTAATGAGAAGCCAGATGCTGCTTTCTAACTACAACATAAGAAAATGTTTCACATTTTCTATTTGTCTTCCAAGGAGGATAGATTTTCTTGTGAAATCCCTCTCAAACTGTGCAAGTTTAGATGGGACAGAACACTTTCTAATGTAGATTTTAATAACAGTTTGGTTGAGTAAGTCAATCTGCTAAGTGCATCTAAAGCTGTTTACTGTCATCTGACCATGTGGTTTTGATTGATTTTGATGAAAGATGTGAATTGTAGGGGCATGCTAGAGTCATTTTGGATAATCTATAGAATTGCTGGATAACTCCATGATGGTAGGTAGGATGGGAGTGCTTTTTGTTTATTTGGACCCAAACAGTTAAATATAACTGTTAGTATTAGGTCTTGGTGGACAAAAGGAAAGCTATTTTTATATGATATAGTACTTGATCTAGTGGTGGCAACAGTGCATGTGGCAGGGCCATTGAAACTTGCTGATTCTTGGGGTCCCTTCCAACTCAAACCATTCTATGATTCAATTTACCCAGTCACAACAACATTGTTTTGCATATGAAGAGACAACAACTACACTATATCAAGAACGGTAGCTTGTGAGATAGAAATAATTTACTCTTCTGCAGAGTCTTTTATAGGAAAACATCAAGGATTTCAAAAATGTTTCACTTGTGAAAATATCTCACCCCAATTTTACAGATGAAGAAGCTGAGGCCCATTGAAGTTCTGAAAGTCAGAAGTCTGAATTGAAGTTCTTTGTCAGAAATCTGGCAAAGAGCAGATCCAGAAATAACAGCTGGGTCTGAGTAGCACTTAACCTAATGACTGTGTAATATTGTTCTAGAGAGAAAAGCCTAGAGTAAAAAGCTGAAATGTCATTCTCCTACTGTCTTTACCCATGCCTGTGCATTGAAGTTGCTGAGCTGGAAGAATGCAAATGTTACTGTATAGGATGAATGAACTAAGCTGTCTCTTGTGCAGTGAGCACTTTGCCCTGCTGGGTGGGATGTGGCAAAGCTTTCAGAAATTTCCAGCACCATTTCACCCATGCAAGACCTTCTTAAGGAGGACCTGTGTAAATACTGTTTTCTTTTTTTTAATGATTGATTTTCCCATCTGAAGGAAGACAAAGATTTCTTGTGTTCAGCACAATCTTTTGAATAGATGATGGCAGTTTGCATTAACAGAAGTCCAGGGTACATTAGGGGCAGATTCAGAGATTGAGTAGTTTATGGATAGTTGTGTGTCTTTGTCAGCTAGCATAAATCTTCATGACCAGTAGTTAGCAAAAACTGCTACAGCATGCTAAAAGGGCATAGAATCATAAAGGTTAGAAAAGACCTCTAAGTGCATCTAGTTAACCCATCCTCACCATTCCTACTGAACCATGTCCATTGGTGCTACATCTGTGCATTTCTTGAGTACCTCCAGGTACGGTAACTCCATCACCTTGCTTGACAGCCCATTCCAGTGCATTTCCAATCTTCTGAGAATAAATTTTCCTAATATCAAAACTGAATCTCCTCTGGTGCAATTTGAGGCCATTCCTTCTTATCCTGTTGTTACATACATGAGAGAAGAGGCTGATCCCCACCTTGCTACAACCACTTTCCTGTAGAGAGCTTTATGTCTTCCTCTGAGCCTCTTTTTCTCTAGATTAAGCAATCCCAACTTCCTCAGCCACTCCCCGTAAGATTTGTGTTCCAGACCCTCCACAGCTTCACTGTCGTTCTCCAAATACATTCCAGGGTCTCAGTGTCCTTCTTGTAGTGAGGGGCATAAAACCAAACACAGTACTCAAGGTGTGACCACACCAACACAAGTACAGTGTGAATGAAAGTAAGATGAGACTGCTGTTTTCTCTTAGCTTACTTAGCTACTTAGAACTAAAACAAGACAAAAAAAAAAAAAAAAAGTAAAACCAAATTCCTCTTTGGTCCTGACATGAAAAAATAACTGCTTGGAGACACCAGAGGAAGACACTGAACCCTGCTCTGCTCCAAGATACTTCCCAGGCTGTGGATACACTTCTCACCTGCAGTTGTGCTTCACACTGACATGAAACAGATCAGATCAGGTTGCCTTCTGGTGCCTGTCTGGGCCAATAATGCTGGTGGTGGTTTGTGGCTTCTCCAGCAGTGTTCAGAGGTGATGTGTGAAGGGAAGGGTGCTAACTGTTTGACACAGGACAGCTTTATTGACAGAGTGCTGCCAGGCTAAATATCAGCTGAACTGCATGAAATAGTGTGTGTTTGTTAGGAAAAAAAATGAGAGGGAAAGCTGTGATGCTGATTGGCAGTGAAAAGCCTATAAAGCAGCACACATCAATGGAGTAATTGACTGCTTCCTTCATATAAACGATTTTCCCTCACCTCCCTCCTTTCACATCTGAGCAAGCCACAGTGTATATTGATGAAACATTACAAATTTGAATAACTTTTGGAAAACCACGAGCTATGAGACAGGGCTTGAATGAGAAATTCTTTAAAGTAATAACAATGGTAGTAGTAGTAACAATAATTTAGTGGCTTACCCACCGGATCACTGACTATCCAGTGCTCTACAGGGAGAACAATTTCCTTCGCAGGAACCCAACCCAGCAAGGAGCAGCAGGGCCAGCTCTGACACTGCAGTGACCACCAGCAGACCCCACTCACCCATGTACACCCATGTAGCTGCTTTCTGTAGTCCCATTGCTGCTTGCAGAGTTGCTCAGCACCATTACCTTGGGTGCTGTTCAGTTGTTCCCATACATCTGGTATTTGAATTTCAAAAAAAGTGAAAATCATTTTTGCCTGGCTCCTGCTGGCTTGGTTGCTTTGGATGAATTTTCCAGAATGCTAGTGTTGGCTTTTCTCCCCTTAGGAGGGAGGCCATGCAATCTCTAGCTAAAACAGGAACATTTGCAGGGTCAAAACTTTGTGGGCTCTCCATGTGCTGCCCTTCAGCCAAGTAGGTACAGGATGCTGCAGGATGAAAGGACAGCCTTGGATGGCACAGGGAGGACCTCAGTAAAACAGAAAGCTCCCATCAAAAGCATGCACCCTGTGATAAACAGTGATAGTGCTCAGCCACAATATTATATCTGGAGCCAAGCATTTATGAAGTTTGGGTGCCTAGATTTAGAGTGTCTTCATAAAAGTCACAACAGAAGAAATACATGGATTCTCTGTTGCCATTATGTACCTGTAATCCCAAATATTCACTTCACGATTTTCCCTCTATCCATTGTGAACTAAGGAGTAGGCTGTTTTGTGGGGTTTTTATTGTTATTGTTCTTTTGTTGCTCAGCATTGATTTATCCCACAGAGAAGCCATATTCTATTCTTATGATCTCATGTAATATCATAAAATCATAGTCTCATTTAGGCTGGAAGGACTACTAAACTCATTTTAGTCCAGCTATCGACTATCATGGCCATACCACTAAACCACATCCCTCATTACCTTGTCTACATGTATTGAACACCTCCAGGAACAGTGACTCCACCACCCCCCTGGGGAGCCTGTTCCAATACCTCACTGCTCTTTTGAGAAGAAATTTTTCCTAACATCCAACGTGAACCTTGCCCGGTGCAACTTGGCAACTTGAGGACATTCCTTCTCATCCTGTCACCTGGGAGAAAAGGTCAACTCCTACCTCACTAGAACCTCCTTTCAGGTAGTTGTAAGGAGTGGTAAGGTGTCCGTTGAGCCTCCTCTTCTCTAAACTAAATGACCTCAGATTTGTTGCAAGTTCCTACCATCCCAAAATTTAGGGAGGCTGCTGTGCCAGCAATATGACTTTACTGCAGGACCAAATGAAAGGAGCCAAGTCCCTGTGTGGGAATGAAGCCTTACGTAAGTGAAAGAATCTTTGGAGGCAATAAGCCTCACTTAATGAAAGCACCTTTGAATCTTAGCCACTCTTTGCAATTGCTTGCAGCTCCCTCTGTTCTCATCCCCCTTGGTTTCTCCTCTTTTCAGGGTACCGAGCTTACAGCAGGCACTAAGGCTGCAGCAAAGCAATGGTGGTGAAGAAATTACCCAGTGGTGTCTGTCATGGCAGTAGAGTGCACAAACAATGAATATGCTTCTCTGTGTGCAAGGGGCTAAGCAGGATGTAATTGAACCATTTGCCCACTGTGAAGGCAGAGTTCAGCAGCAAGTCTCAAGGGATTGAACTAAATTGATGCTGTGGAAGATAATTAAATAATGTGACAGTTTATCACAGGAGATGCCTGAATAATCAGTGATTTTAAAGGCCTTTAAGTTGTGTTTTTGTAACCTGGTGGTATTTACAAACTGTGAGGCCTCCTGGGGATTTACTTGGCAGCCAGGTGCTAAGGAAAGGCAGTCTGGTCCTGTCCAGCCAAGCTGTGCCCCCTCGTTAGCAATGATGAAGGGCTGCCTGGACAAAGGCAGCAGACACTCTTGCTTTCAAATCCCCATCTGGATTTTCAGAGAGGGTTAAATCATGGAACGTTTAAATGAAAGCTGTGGTATGCCGTTGTCCCTCACAAATTTGCCCTTCCTTTGTCAGCTATTCCCTGTGCTTACTCCTCCTTTTAAGCTGATTGGTAAATGTTATCTGCCTTCTATTACCTATTTATTCCTGTGGGATGACAATCTCTGTTAGTGGCCAAATAGAGCAGCAAAATCTTGTTTCTCAAGGAATGGAGGACTTCTCTGTGGGGCTCCTGGTTGCAAGGATAAGGCTGCTGTGAGAGTCAGGGCACGATTTTATTTCTTCTTTGCTCCGTATCATCCTCTCAGTCTTATTTAATTCCTGCCCTAGTCATGCACAGATGCAGATTTCTATCCGAGCCCTCCAGACCTACATTAGCATATGCCAAACTCACTGAGCGACCTGGACCCCAGGAGCCCAGAGCATCACAGCTTGATGCTGTCTGCATTCATCCTTAAAGCTTAGAGGGCTCTTTTCCTAATTCATTTCTGTACACACACAGGTGTGCATAAACGTGCATGGAAAGAAAGACAAGCACAAATTTATATGTAATGAATGCTTGCCTTTATTTGAGTGTATTTTGTATGTGTAGCTTAGAGACTTGGATTCTACTTATGGCCATGTCTTGCTCACTGCACTCACATATTACAAGGCAGATTAATTTCAGAATTTTTTTTTCCCCCTGAATTCAATTATAATCTAATCCCTGAATGAAGAAACAATACATTTAAAACTCTGCTGTTGTGTGTGTTTTGTTTTTCTTTTTTTTTCCCGGAAGTACAAGTTAAACTATTACATCTTTGTTATCTTAAGTTAGTCAGTTGAATGAACCTTTGTCTCTTCAGCTCTTTTAAGATGCAAAGCTTATGTGTTATTTGAAATCCATTAAATAAATACATCTTTTAAACTCAGGACACAACTATATCAACACAAAAAAAGGATCACGCTTTGCAGACTGTATTGTCACCAAAGTACTTCTAAGAGCAAGTCAGTAAGGAATTCCTGTTTTTGTATAATGCTGCTGAACAATGAACTCAAATATGCTGGATTTAGCAATTCACTAATAAGATAATGTCAATAACTTAATATTTCAAGCTCTCAGTTGCAGGAGTGATTGCAGTCAAAAATGCTTTGCATGCATTCTTTGTTCTGTGGACTCCATCTGTGTATGTGTAAAGATTAGATTTGCAAAATACCATGTTAAAAGCAAGGTTTCTAAGGTTCAAGCATCAAACACATGAGTTAGGAAACAAAAAAACTGTCAGCTTTATGCAGACTAGATTTGCTTTTTTGGCTGATGACTATACATTCTAGTGCAGTCTTTAAAGACATAATCAGTTACCTCTTATTTTTCATCCAAAACAAATTCTGGGAATTAGTTGGGGTTGTAGAGTGAAAGAGTTAAGGAAAAAAAAAATCTTAAAAAAAATTAAAGCTATGGAAGCTATATAAATTTGTAGGACAATAAGTTTTTTAATGAACTACAGAACTAGTGAAACCAATTTTCAATTTCCTGCCTTCCATTCCTTAGATCTTTTACCCTACTTCTTCCCATTGTCGCTTCTCTGTTTGCCTAAGCAAATGGCTGCACACATTGTGCCTGGGGCCATTCTGGTTCCTCATTTCTACCCAGGTGTTAAGAAGGTGACTATCTTTGACATCAGTGACCTTCTGTGAAATGGGGTGAAGCAGCCCAGCAGGCTCACACGTTTGCAGGGCTGACAGGCAGACAGATGAGTACGTGAATGAGAAGATTGACCTCATCTTTGTTATTTTTAATTATCCATAAAAGATAAATATGATACAAAGTAACATGTTTTTATTTATACATCAGACTCCTGTGATGTGAGATAATTAATTTAAGAGAAATTTTTCATAGCTGAAAACTCATATTCTTAATTTTCTGTACATCTTCTTTAAGGACGCTGGTGTGTGAAAGGGCTGAGCATTCACAGCTACGATCAAAATTCAATGGGACTATCTAATGCTAAGTAGTCAAAAAACATCAAGCTTAAAAATCTAATTTTTGGGCCAGAACACACTGGTAATTCACCAAGCTACTGTAGGCATGACTGCCAGCATTAACCCCTGGGAAAATCTGCAATGGTCTTTTTACTACAGTTTGCCTGGAGATGTTAATAGCATTTGAGACTTTGTGCTAAGCCAGAAGAAAACAGTCTATTAAATTGCTCCTCACTCATTTGGCTCTATCTGACCATGTATCTTTTTGAAGGAAATTATTTCCTTCAGACATGGTATCAATGGCAGAGAGAGGGAGCGGGAAGATGGCATAGTATTTATTTCTCAATTTTCTTAGTTTCTTTATTTTCTTATGTGAAGAATTATTCTCATATAAAATGCATTTCAGAACAAAAATAATGCTTATATTTTTCAAAACCTCATTCTTACAGCCATTATGGTTGAAGACCTCCAACCAGTGATCTATGTATAAATTTAGACCACATTTTGAAAGGTAACTTGGCACCCTTTATAAATCCTAGAGCTGGGGAGAAAGGAGAGACAAGAAAGAAGGAAGTCTGATCTATCCAAACTGCTGTGGTTCACCTTTGGACTCTACCATTCAGTCAAGAGTAAAACTGAACCACGTGAGAATGCAATTATAATAAGCTAATATCCCTAGCACAAGATATTCTTTCTGAAAAATGTGCCCCATGATTTCTGTGTTGGAGTGACAACTTTACCTGTGTTGCTAAAAAAAGCAAACCCTTACCTCATCAAGGAAATAAAACATGCTTTCTTATATCCCACCACTGAGATATGAGAAGCATTCCCCCATTAAGAAGTTTGCCTTTCTTCTAGTTTTTCTCTTTTTTCACCTTAGCTCTGACACTGAACAGAGCACTGACGTTTTTTTGTTTTTCATGTTTCATGTAGTTTACTCACTCTGAAATGTCCATAAAGATAAGCTAAGCCAGCAACTCCTAAGTTGACAAAATATAGAAGTAATACAGAATTGTAGTTCTGTCTTCCAGAACTGAAAAACAGATTTTAGAGACAAATAGAGAAATCTTAGTTTTAAAAAATGAACCCTTATGTCATGCTGGCAAGCTCATTACCAAAGAAAAGGATATTTATTGTTTGCTGTCTAAATGCATCAGTAACTGACAGCAGCACCCAATATCAAGAAGAAAATAATACCATCTGAAGGTTCAACTTCAAAACATTCAGAGACTGCTAGAAGAGTATTATGCTTCCTAATGCTCTTATTTACTATAGGGATAATCTTGAATATCTGTATATCAGTAAGGTCCCAGTTTATTCCATGACAACTTCAAAATGCACTGATTCTGTTGTCTGTGTATTTCTGCAGCAGAGATGATAACCAGGAATACGTAGATGTCTAATGACTTTGATAAGATTTGGCATAGTTTGGTAATCTACTCACATAGAGAAGCTGGGCCCATCAGTTTCACAGCACCAACAAGGTAACACAGTTGATGTATTCCTTTTAAGAAAATTGAAAAAGAAAGTTAAAGGGTAACTTGCAGTTCTCCTCTTAGCAAGCCACAAGAACATTTTTAATGTTCTTAGTGCTCATTTTCACCATACACGAAAGATCTGGATAAATACAAGGGAAAAGAGGATCATGTGACTCAAATTCATATTATCTCATAGGAAAAAAAGCAGAGGCAAAGTTCAGAAGAAAATGGTGAGGTGGCATCATAGTCTCACTCTTTGTCCCCTGAAGAGCAGAAACAATGGGGATTGAGGAAGACAGAGTGGAAGAAAGAGATTATTATCAGCTTTATTACTGATATTGATAGTTTTTGAAAGAGTTATTGATTAAGAACTTTCAGCATAAATTTCTTTCACATGGGAAACATCTAGCAACAGCATGTTGGGCCAAATAAAATGAATCATCCATCAAAGTGCAAAAATCCTGTCTTTATCCTTCTGACAGTGTTTTCTTCCTTTCCCAATTTACTTTGCTCTTGAAGAGTGATTTCCATGCTCAACTGTAGAATTCTACTCTTCTATCTGGAAAGAGTTAGTATCAATCTAGCAGGCATCAGGGTCCAGGATGATCCTCCTGGAGCTGTACATGCATCTTCTGAGCAGAACAGGGAAGCCTTCAAGCTGATAACTGCTGGCTGTGGCTTCTACGCCTCCTCATGCTTTCACATGATGGCAGAATCAGTGGAATCCATCTGTTCCTCGTTGCCTCATAGTTCAGATCTGAAGGTGATGGAGGAAGGAAGAAAAGGGGCACAGAGGGTGAGACATAAAATCCATGCCAATGACACCTTGAAGAACCACAGCGGCTACAAAGTTGGTAGTTTACTTTCATGTTCATATGCCAGCTCATAATTTTTCCAAATATTTTGTGTGACAGACACATAAATAATGGTGGTGCAAATAATGGTCACTTGGTCTATTAGTCAGCCATTACCTTACCATTAGTTTGAGCTGGCAGAGTGTCTAATGGTAAAGTTCAAATTATATTTCTTTCAGAGGATGGTGGCCAATATTTGCCTTGCAGTTTTTCATACTGACATTCTACTAAATAAGACAGAAGATGTCCCTGAACTTTGAAGTCTAGTGAAAGACGAATGCCAATCAATGGACAATACAAGGATATATTCATTCAATCTATTCGAGACTTAGTGGTAAGATAGCCAGGCTGCACTCAGAAAGATAAAACCATTTTCTAAAAGATGGACTTTTAAATGTATTAAGTAAGTTACTTGCTCTGCAAATAACAACTTCCTTTCTAGTAGACTGGAAGATATCTTTACTTTCTGAGAATACTCCTTATATGTAGTAGTAAGGCAGAAAACCGTCATAATCCTGGGTGCAGTGATCTGAGTTACGGATAAAGTACAGACCACAATACTGTGAGATTAGGTCCTTGTTTGAAGACTAGATAAGAGGCTTTATGAATGCGTATTTCTTACATTAAGAAACATGGCAAAAAGAATCATTGAAAAAATGACAAGAAGGGATGAACAAATGGATGGAGAGTACACAAAAATTCTTAGCAGTATTCGTTGAAGATATGAGGTTAAGACCAACTAGATGAGATGAATTAAGTTAATAATCAAAGATAACATACAGGGAAAAAGATTTTGGGTTGTTCTTTCAGTTTCTCATGTCTCAGAGGTCAGCTGTGACAATCAGGAGCTTTAGTATCTTCAACAGGATATTTAATATCTTTCAACAGGATATTGTTGGTTTTCATTTGTCTTCTTTAACTTTGTTTCTAATCTTTTAATGGAGATTTGTGTTCAACTACAATCAACATTCATTTTCCCCTTTAAAGACTGCATGGTTCAAGTTAGATCCTGAGTGACTTTGAAAGGAACAAAGGAGTATTGATTATCCACCACTCACCACTCCTGGATGCACTATGCACTGAGGCTACATATTTACCCTTGCAGCCTCAAGGCCACCTCACCATCCATGACAGCCTAATGGATGTCAGCCAGTATTTCATGCACTGCCTTCTTTAGAGGTAGTGACAGTCTGATGATACTCAGTTTCATAAGCTGCTATGTTTGGAACTGCTTCATTTCCTACAGACAAGCTAAATTCTTCCCAGCTTCACCAGTACTTGTTCTTAGCAGCAGTGATCATGATGACAATATGACTTTCTGTCATTGTACCCTAAATATATCTGAGAACCTCTCTAGTGGAATTTGTTTCTCACTAAGACATGAGAAATATTTTGCAAGTCGGTAACATTGAGAGACAAGTCTTGAGGATAAATCTTCCCTCTAAGGTGTTAATCAATGGTCCTCTGGCAAGGAGCTGGGAGTTGGAGGTAAGTCTCAATGATCAACTGTCTCCAACCTGTCACAGGTTGTAAGAAGAGTAACAAATCAGTACATGTAGATTCCTTCAATATCCAGGCACATAGCCACTGGGGACATGAAAATTCAGTGTAATTTTGTTGGCCGAGTTCATGCAAGGTCTCAGAAAGATCCACACTTTATATTTCATTCAGAATGGTTTCTATTTCACCTAGAATATTAACTTCAAGAAGCAGAAGAAAGGTGACAGTTCACAGTAAAAATGATAATGAAAACTGTTTGGGGTAAAGCAACATCATAATAACTGTTTATTTATAATGTATCTGGTTAGTATGACATTTTAAACTGCCTTCATACCCACACTCTTAAAGCAAAAAAAAAAAAATTTCAAGTGCATTGGTATCTATGAATTTTTCTCTGTCTCTCTCTCCACATATATCAGTTTGAGAACATTTGTATTTATACATCAAGTAATGCAAAGGCAAAACATTGCTTTGGCTATAAAAATGCATACTACAAGTTTTCTTGGGAAAACAGCCTTCCATTCCTCCATCCTCTCACATCCAGCTCCAAGAGAATTAATTGCTGGCAAAGGCTGGATTGTGGCAATTAGCACAATGTTGATAAGAAGGAACTCTGATATCAGTCATGAAGTGTACTTGATTATGTGCGACCTATACCATCTCCATTACAGCTGTACAATCTTCATTAACAATCCCCCCTGGATGAGTAGTAGGACAGAAGGAGAAAACAAATTGCTTCTAGAGCATAAAAGCTGTTTTGTCGGTGACCTGAACTCAAATGACAGGGAAAAGTTCATTGCATGCTTATTTAAATGCAACTAAGAGCAATCTATGCCTAGATTAGATGTTTCTTTTTTTTTTTTTTTTCCCCTCAATTGTTTTTTTTTTTTTAAGAGTATACAAATGAAAACAGAGAAACAAAAATGACATATGGCAACTCTCACGCCTGATCTTGAATTTTTGTTCCATTTTTTACTTTGAAAGGTTTTAACCAGCTCTGCACATTTTTTACCAGTAAATGGCTCCTGTAGCCCTGCTGTTCTGCAGCAATCCATTGGTTTCATGGGGTGCTGTGCGAATTCATGCATTTGTTCTTGTCGTAAATCTACTGTGCAGTTTGCTTTCTTTCTTTGATGTTCTCCAGGAGACCTGTAAGTTCATTTCTAAGTAATGATCTACTACCATAAAATAGCTTTGAGAGTTTGCTGAATCTGCACTAGAGTTTAGCTGCATAATTGTTGATCAATGTTTTTCCAACATCTATGGCCTAAACTATCTCTCTCCCCTAGGGGATGTATTTAATCATCAGTACACCTGTAAGCACCTGTTTCTTAAAAGAGCTACCACATATTTCTTCAATAATGACGGGCTCAGGTTGACTGATGATATTCATAGGATAGCACCTCCAGTACAGACATTTCAGAAAGGATGAATGTGAAATGCTAGACCGAGGAAAGAGAAATGAGATATAGAAATACTAATTGGGGAATATCTGCCAGAGAAACAGTGGCAGAAAACAAGAGATTGTTATAGAGAAACATAGGTGAAATATGTTCCAATAATATGATGCCAAAAATGGGAAATAGTATTAACAGTAAACATCAGATATATATCACGTGGAAGATAATTCCATTGTTCTGAACCTCCAGTAGAGGCTGATGCGGGGAGCATTTTGTCAACTTCATCACCACACTCTGAGGGGGTTGTAGAAAGAAATTCGGTAAATAAAAAGTATGAAGAGAGTTTGAAATTAAATTAGTTTAATTCAGAGCAAATGAGATTTCAGCTGAAAATTATCTTCTTTTTTTTCTTTTTTTTTTACAGAGTGGAGTCTATGGGTCTGTTTGCAAAGTAAAATAACATTCCTAACACTGAGAGCCATGAAGTTGTCCAACAGTCTTCCAGTAGGAATAGTGGCAATAAAATGATGAATCTCGCTACTTTTATGATGGACTTCATCTTCACATTATTCTTCTCCCTCAGAGCTCCATGACCTTTGCAAAGAGCAAAAGAGAAAAGCATTACGTATTCATGCCAAAAAGTTATAGGTTTACCAGAGCAAGACCACAATAAGCACTCTTCAGTCTTTTACTCTGAACTGTATCAGTACTAATCAGAGGAAATATTTTACAAAATCTATTTATCTTTCCATTTAAATATGAATGTCTGTAAATGCTCTGCTAAACTGTACCTTCAAATTCTACACAAAGCCTATGGGCAATGGTTGTTCCACAGGCAAAAAGATAGAATATTACGACCTTTTCTGAATTCTATCTCATGTATATTCTATTGAAATTCATATTCTACAGTTCTGTTTTTAGCATTTAGCATTGTTCCCATCAATTCATGAAACGATTTTCCTAAAGCAACCATAGATTTCCGTCCCTATAAAGTCTTTGGCTGCTTTATATGGAGTTGCCCACATTTAATCTGGGACAGGAATTGCGGAATTTTACAACCAAACATTATTTTCAGTACCTGCAGAAATAGTTATGTAGTATTTACAGCATCACCCTTCCTTCTCTGCTTTACCTCAGGCTGTCATAATATGTGGTTGTCCCGAAGTGCTCCAGAAAGATTAAACTCTTTCTAGGGAGCAGCTTCTTGGCCCCTTAATAATAAGCCGTTGTCTACAACACGTGTGTGGAATTCAATACCATGAACATGGTGTAAAGGAACCAAATTCCAACTGGAAATCTGGGAAGTTCTCATGAGATAAAACAAGGCCATTTCCTTCTACTAGACTCTTCACCTACCTGATAGGAGATGGACCTGAAAGCATTGCCCCATGCTGTCCCACGTAATAGCTTCTGCTCAAATAAATGGTTGCATCGTTCCTCACTGCTTCATACTCTGTTTTCCCCTTGCCTCATTTGTTGCTGGCATTCTGACATTCTTGTGCATGTAAGGTTGTGGGCTGCTCTCCCTGAAAAGTCGTCAAAAAGCAACAGTTCCTGCCACTGTCTTGCTCTCTTCCATGGATGTGAGCAAGCACCAGGGTGGAGCTGGAAGTAGCCACATCTTCTAAAATACAGGAGATTGGTGAGTTACAGCATCCCAGCCCATCTCTCCACCTAAGTTGGCCTGAAGATGCCATGAAAATGTAGCCCAATCTGTCTGTTGGTACGCTGTGAGTTATTTAGATGAGAGTGGCAGACTTGCTTATGGAAGCCTGAGCTCCTCCTGGCTTGTGTGAGGAACGTGAGGCTCATGTCTGCTCTACAGAGAACAGGAGCTGGCAGCACTTCAGCAGAGCAACTGCAAGGCTACAAAGCTGTGACCACGTGCTGGTGTCCCAGAATGCAGATCTGGTGGCCACCACTGCTGTACCAAAGAAGGAAACGCAGCTTATGAAATGTATAATATGTACAGTAATATGTGTCTATAAAACATTTCCATTATTTGCCTTCTTGATTCACTTGTTCTTGTTAGTGGGTAAATTCCCAGTGTGATTTCTCATTTCAGGGGGAGGGTATTTCTAGAACCAAAACTTCTCTCAGATTATTTCTGTCCTTGTTCGCGTGTTGTGGTAAAAGAAAAGGGAAGAAAGAAAATTACATCCTGACAGGCCTCATGAAGTTGTAAATGATGAATCTGCTCTGATGTGTGTGACAAGTGGTCTTGTTAAACAGCTTTCTCTATCTCTCACTTTTGTAAACACTATTTTTTCCCTACTAGGCAAGAAAACAAGCGATTTTCCGTGACTCCTCATGTTATGAGAAGGCTGAGCACCTTTTTAAGTTTCAGTGAATGTTAAGCTTTGTGGTAGGTGAATTCCTAATTCTGCTGTAACATGTTCTTCAATTGTACAGCAAGCCCCTAAAATGCCATGACTAATAAGGAATTTTCTGAAGAAAAGACCTCTTGACATGTTACTCTTTGTAGATAGGTTTGCTATTGCACTTATTCGGGTATGAAAGTTTGCTTTTCAGCATCTGTTGTGATTAGAGGTGAGCAGCCTGCTGTAAATTCAACTCTGGCCTCCAGGCAACTTTGCAGATTTCTATGATGTTCATTGCTTTCCTGGGTTTCTATTATAGTAACACTGGATGTGAATTCCACTTGAGTGCAAGCAAAACAAGTCTGTTTTCCTCCTTTTTCCAAACCAGAGCTTCCTCAAGCAACTAAAAACAGATGCTCATTTCCAAAGAAATATCTTCAAGAAAAAGACAAGCTGCACGTGTGAGCTTTGAGAATTACCACACAGTTTTTGATGAGGAAATGGAAATTTCTTTTTGATGGAAGTATTTATATATCTGAATACAATATAGGTAGCACCAAAGTTGATTTTAAAACTTGCACTAAAATAAACAAAAGGAGAATGATATTTACTTGCAGTAAAACAAATGTATTGCTCTAGGGCTAAAACCTCTGTTCTCACTTGCACAAGAAAGACAAATGCAGTGTTGTAAATACATGAATAAGCCAAGCAGTATCTGCACTGTGTATCTGTCTGGACAGTACTCTGCATATTTTAAGAGTGATGTACCAGTTCGTTCTGTGATCAAGTTCTGTTCCTTAGATTCCACCTGTACTGGATTTTGAGGTTTATGTATACATATAAAAAAAAATCCAAATGCAATGCTAAACGTTACCTCTTTTGGGATCCTAATAATAATGTGAATGTCACATATTTTCAGGCAGTAACAAAATGTCCTTCTTCACATTTGTTCTTAGATTTTCAAGCTGTCAGTCATAATAGGCACAAAGAGAATCCTTTCTTTCCTATAACTTGCTACTTATCTTTCTTGCACCTCCACTCTCATATACACTGGGTAAAGGTTAAAATCCCTCTGAAGTGGAGACTCCAAATGCACAGTTATGTAAGNAGGCAACTTTGCAGATTTCTATGATGTTCATTGCTTTCCTGGGTTTCTATTATAGTAACACTGGATGTGAATTCCACTTGAGTGCAAGCAAAACAAGCCTGTTTTCCTCCTTTTTCCAAACCAGAGCTTCCTCAAGCAACTAAAAACAGATGCTCATTTCCAAAGAAATATCTTCAAGAAAAAGACAAGCTGCACGTGTGAGCTTTGAGAATTACCACACAGTTTTTGATGAGGAAATGGAAATTTCTTTTTGATGGAAGTATTTATATATCTGAATACAATATAGGTAGCACCAAAGTTGATTTTAAAACTTGCACTAAAATAAACAAAAGGAGAATGATATTTACTTGCAGTAAAACAAATGTATTGCTCTAGGGCTAAAACCTCTGTTCTCACTTGCACAAGAAAGACAAATGCAGTGTTGTAAATACATGAATAAGCCAAGCAGTATCTGCACTGTGTATCTGTCTGGACAGTACTCTGCATATTTTAAGAGTGATGTACCAGTTCGTTCTGTGATCAAGTTCTGTTCCTTAGATTCCACCTGTACTGGATTTTGAGGTTTATGTATACATATAAAAAAAATCCAAATGCAATGCTAAACGTTACCTCTTTTGGGATCCTAATAATAATGTGAATGTCACATATTTTCAGGCAGTAACAAAATGTCCTTCTTCACATTTGTTCTTAGATTTTCAAGCTGTCAGTCATAATAGGCACAAAGAGAATCCTTTCTTTCCTATAACTTGCTACTTATCTTTCTTGCACCTCCACTCTCATATACACTGGGTAAAGGTTAAAATCCCTCTGAAGTGGAGACTCCAAATGCACAGTTATGTAAGTAAGCCATAATTACCTGTAATGCCTACAGAAAATGAACATCTGGCTTCACTGGGCCATGGAATGTTGGTTGGAGGGGTACCAGGAAGTCCCCTTGAAGCAGAACTTATTGCAGCAGGCAGCTGTGGCTTACGATTTCTAGTGGCAGATTTTCCACCACATCTCTATATCTCTGTTGGTGGTTGAATTAGATGATCTCCATGGTCTTTCCAACCTTAATGACTCTGTGATCTTCTTATGTTATGATTTTTATTATTTGTACTAGCGCGGTGTTAACAGATAGTACCCTGGAGTTTGGAAATCCTTTACAAAGTGAAATGAACTGCCTGTGTTCAGGTGGTTTTGTACCGGTTGCTTGCATACCTTCCTCAGCATGCTGACTACCGAAGAAACAAATATGAACATAAAATTTGTGAACTGCATTTTTGTAAAAGCATTCTTCCAGCTGCCTTGCAACCATTTTTCTAAGGGAAGGACAAAGAATCTGTAGATGCTTTAAGTGTGGAAATAGTATATCTTATTTCCAATAGGCTTCAGCTCTACTCAGATAAGGGAGCTTTTACAAAAAAAACAACAAACAATTATCAGGATGAATAAGGAGGCCTAAATGTCTGTCAGTTCAAGCCCCAAATCTATAGAATATAAACTACACCAACTGCAAGATGAGTGCCTTAGGCGGGACCCCATTGAAGCTGAGTTTCACTGTGAAAGTTTTGAGCAGATTTCATCGTCACCACAAAGCTCTAATCCTCCTGCTTTTTATTTTATGAGAAATCAGTTGTGACTTCCTTTAAAAAAATCTGACAGGTTGTTTTTTATAGCTTGGGAAGCAGGCTGTCTTCTTTGCCTTGAGGTTGTGAAGACAGAATAATTTTACACTATATAGATTACAAAAGAAAAATGAAAATTGCTTCTTCTAGCTGTTCCTTTTGTAAACCCATTTGAAGGAATATTTTTCTTTCTTTCTCAATAGCACACACGTTCCTATATACATATTTATATATATAGTTGAAAGTTAAAATAATCTTATCCTGACAGATTTCTTTGTTCGGATTTCATACCTTTCATATTAACAACAAACCTTGTATGGCATTCTGTTATCACAGGGTTTTTTCCCAGCAAGATGTGTCTCTACCAGGTTCAGGAAACACTGCTTGTTTTGACTATTCTTTGCTTTTCATTTTGTTTGGGAGTTCACATTCACTTTGTGCTACAAAAATTGGCTTTGGAAACAAATTCTAAAAATGTCCAAATTAACACAAATTTAAATCTGTGTCAAAAATGACATGTTTATTCCCTCTGGCCTGTGAGAAATAAAAAGGTCTATTTCAGTTCCATATATCTAAAGGAGTTAAATTAGATATAAGTACCAATTCCTCCAAATTCATATTTGGAATTTCCACATTTATATTATAGTGATTCTGCTTATTATGAATCTTGTACTCAGTTCATTAAAATACGGTTAATTTCCTCAACAAGGAATTTCTTCTGATATGTCACAGGCTGAATGCACAGCTCTTCAAATCACATTTCTGTTAATTTGAAATAACAATTGTAGGATTAAAGTTCCAGGCAACTGTATATTGGAATGTTTATGAATAAAGAAGATAATAAAGTAATTCTCAGGCAAAAATCAGGAAAATGAAACAATATCACTAAGATAAGTCCAAAAAGAACAGTTATTCCATCTCCTCTTTTTTTTTTTTTCTTTAGATTAGACTCATGCTGCTTCTCACGAACATGGAGTTCAATTTTACTGGCCTAATTCCAACTGTAATTTGCCTAAGTAATTATTTCTTGCATTCTTAATTGGAAAGAAAGCATTCCTGAGTTTCCAGTCCTGCCTAATTTGCTTTTATGGTATTTTTAATCGAGTATAAAGCAGGGCCATCCGTCACCAAGAGGTGATTGATCTTTGAAGGTAGATGATGACAAGCTGACATACACTAAGTGTATGACATGCAGCTTGCAGTATTATAGCACAGTCATAGTGTCTCAATAGCCAGCACATCTAGCAAAGCAGCACTCCCCTCCGATGCCAGCATTTGATCAGTAATGTGAAAATCATCCTAAAAAAGTTCCTCCTTTCTGTGCTTCAGATATGCATGCTAATGAGAGACATGTTAAACCTTTCCTTTCCAGATCAGGAACAGCAATGAACTGCCTGAGCTCGCCAGTTTACCCAGAGCCCTCTCAACTCTTTGCCCAGTGCTGCAGAAGTCAGATCTTCTGAGGATGAGAGTCACCATGAGTTCTGCCCATATATCGTGTGTTTCTTCTTCTCCTCCTTTCAGTTTGTCTGGGAGGCAAAAATGATAATAATAGGACCAGCCCTGGTCAGGCTGTCCAGCTTCCTGATTCAGAAGTTACATTGTTTTGTGATTTGTAAAATTCAACCAACCTACCTGAATGTTGATGCCACCAGTCATTTCTGTCATTCTTTTCTCTACTCACCAGTTCAGTTCTCTTTCGTATATATGAAACATGTATCAGCAGACATCATGATTGAGTTCACATAGTGTGATTGTCCATTGGAGAAATATAATTTTAGAAACTGCCTTTATTCCCTTAGAAATCAGAGGGAAACCTGTGACAAGAGAGCTGTGTGGAGAGACCTACAGCAGCTGCTGCTCCTACAGCTGCTCCTGCAGTTCTGTGGCCAATTCAGGGGAATTTTGAGACAGTACAGATTTTTACATGTCATTTCTGAATGGTCAGGGCGCACGTGAGAAAGTATCAGAGCTTTAATGAGAATTTAGCCTCTGATTTGTGTATGACTTTAGGAAAGATGGGGGATCAATCTATGCCTCAGTTCTCCTTCAGTAAAACCACAGTAAGAATAAAATTGCCCCTTTGCAAATATACGGGGATTTGGGTTATAATTTTTTTTCCAACTGTATTTCCATGACAGCTGATCAGAACTGAGGTCCCACTCCAGCATGTCTTCTCACACAGAGCTTAAGTGCAGGACCATGTGCAGGTCCAAGAGTGGCAGTAGTCTCATGTGAATCACCCTTTATCCTCTTCATGCACTGCTACTTTATGAATCATGTCGGCACTCCAAGATGGCATTGTAGTATCTATCACTCATTTTGGTCCCCGACATCATCATTACCTCTGACTGGTAACCCCAGCCCTGTGTGAGGTGCTGTTACAGTAGAGCTACAGCACTTACCTATTCCACTCCCTCTTTTGTCTCCTCCTCAGCTCATCTACTTTTGCAGTAAAATGACATGACGCAAGACAGCAGTTATTTATAACATCTGTGTGAAGGCAGTTTGACTAGGCTTGGGTAAATATAAATTTGGAGAAGTGCACCCCGCAGATCTGTTCATAACTACTTAACAAAAATCTGACCAATTCTTCCCAAACTAGTTTTTCTGGGAGTAATCGGGACTGATTGTGAACAGGAATTGAAAAGAGCTTTCATTTTGACCTATTGCTTGAGGTTATTCTGTGTCAGATAGGATAAATTCACAGTACTCTCTGTGATGTGATATGTTGCATAACAGATGCTGCATTTATTTAACACCAAGAAGTTCAGAGCTAATACTGAATTATATTTATTCAGTACTGATTCTTATAAATCAGCAGGGCAACTGTACATTTGTGGACTTTTCTTCTGGATATATCATTGTTTTTTTTTGTTTGTTTTGTTTTGTTTTGTTTTTGTCTCCCGAGTCCCATCCAAGTGGATTTTCAGTAAACACGACCTGTGCATGCACATGCAAGATTTTGTAGGCAAGGTGCTGAGATGAGGAGGAGACTCAGTACTGCTGGCAGCTGGGAAGGCTCAGAAAGCAAGGAGAATGATGGCAGAAAAAACAGCTGGCTGGAGGAAACCTCACTGCTGTGACGGGCACTGGACCCACCCTCCTGGAACTCCTCTGTCCTCCTGGGGTTGCCTGTGTCCTTACCGCTTTGTTACGCAGAGAAGTTTAAGAATGCACAGATGCAAACAGTGTTGTTCCCCTACCGGAATTTCTAGAGTTTCTAGAAAGATGTCCTCCTCTCTCCCTCACTCCACTCTTTTAGCTTTTGGAAAGAGCTAAAAATAAGAATGTTTAATTCAGGAAATCCAAAACAATAGATTTTTTTTTAACCCCAGTGTTATTTGATATGCTCCATATATTTAATGGCAAACAAGTAACTGTCAACATTTGAGCATTTCCTTTCAATAAGCACAGAGAGTATGCAGGGACTCCCCTTGCTCTCATTAATCCATTATGTTATCTTTATTTTTCATTCTAATAACAGACAAACCCCCATGACCGAAGAAATGTCTTTGTAACATATTCCAACAAGCATTTCCCTTATGAAAAATTTCTACAATGTAAATTTATCGCTGGAGTGGGTGTATAATGCTATCAGTTAGATGTTTATCTCAGTAATAGCGCTGTATTTCGTTAGCAATGCTCTGTAACTACATTGCTATAACTGAAATTACAGTCTGAAGCAGGAATAGAAACGTTGTATGCATGAAATACTGAGAAACAATACTTCATCTGCTCATATGCTCAGTTCTTATGCACTTAATTAATACTAGGTTTGGCATTTACATTCTCTGACTCAAAGAAAAGGGGAAGGAGTGAAAAACGCATCTTACGTTTATTTAAAGTAACCTGAGTAAAACTGAAATGCTTTTGGTCAGCTTTTCAGCTTGTGAAAAATCAATGTCGCTTCAATTACTCAACTGACTTCAACATGCTGATGTAGATTTACAGTGGTGGGGATCTACACAACGATTAATAAGATGAATACCTTGGACTTTGGTAGTGTTTTTTTTACCTGGAGATTCTTAATTACTTGTCTATGTCTTGCAGTTGGTGAAGATGAAGTGTTGCATTAATTAATTTAGGACCTCATAGACACTTCTAATTCTTGAAAAATACAAATTTAATCGGATGTCTTCTTAAAAAGACTCATTTCATTTTCTGGGTTTTATGTACATCATATGAACAAGAGAGATGCCTGGAGGCAGCTGAAGCCATTGTTCGCAATCAGTCCTTTCAAACAGTCTGAAAACTATATGAAACTCAAAACCAGTTTTCAGTCCAGCTGTCATGTTGTAGACAAGCTGTTTATAGTCTAAAACCCTTCACTATGAGGGTGGTGAGATACTGGCACAGGCTGCCCAACGACATTATAGATTCCCCCCTCTCTGGAGGCATTCAAGGTCACACTGGATGGGACTTTGAGCAACCTGGTCTAGAAGGAGGTGTCCATGCCTGTAGCAGGGGGCTGGAATAGATGATTTTACAGGTCCCTTCCATCCCAAACCATTCTATTATTCCATGGTTCTATCATTCTATAAATACCCTCAAACCTTGGGGTTATTTCTCTGCTACCTGGCCTGTGTTCCCTTTGGTTTGCTGTATGCTTGGAAGGTGGTCTAGCTTTTCTTTTGCCAAGTATCTTTTTTTTTCCCCCTGTCAAACTTGCCCTAATTGCTTCTTGGTGCTCTGTACCACCTCATTTACTCCACAGATATTTTCTGCATGATCCATATTGCACTGTGGATTCTAGTTCAGTGTTGGTATGAGCACTCAGTGTGTCTGTCCATGACCTGTACATCCAGCAGTGCACATAAGTGGTGTCTATGTGCACTCTGTGTGCGTGTGTCTACTACAACACACCTTCAACCTGGCTGCTGGAGGGCCTGAAGCACAGTGCCAGAGCAGCCACTAATCCCTTGGGGTGCTAGATCCAGTATGGTGGATTTTCCTTTGATTTATGATTTCCTATCTTATCTGTTTTATTTTAACTAACAGAATGACATTTAACTTAGTTCTGGTGAAGGGACAAAGGGTATTTTGGCCTATCATATCACTGATCCTTTAGATCTATTATCTTATTATCAGCACTCTCCTTTCACATTCACATATATTGCTCCAGTCTTACACCATATGAATATTATTTAGGGCCATGATAACAAAGAATACTGTTGAATACATGTTGAATTCTGCAGTCGCCAGGAGTAGAAATTTTCCCCCAACAGTTACTGAAGTCCCAAATATGGAGCACTGGTACAATGCTGTACATTTCTGTGGGTATCTATGATTGAAGATACAAGCTTCCATTTCAAATGGCTGATATGACAGGGTAGTGGCATGCATTTAAAATACTTCCTGTGCCTTGACTGATTCTGACCCACTTCAACTGCTGAGGAAAGCAGTTTTTGTTATAGAGTACTCAATCATATCTATTGCAAAACCATGAAAAATTGGAATCAGTATTTCCCATCTGTTAAAGTAGCTATAGCATTGGGTATTTTAGTATTTTAAATAACAATAATATTAGGTATTTTTAAATTCCTAGGCTGTACTGCATGACAGATTTACAGCAAATTATTCAAATCTGAAACATCATAAAAGATTCATTGAAATGCTAATTAAAAGTCTTTAAAATAAATGTTGTTCAATAAGCTGCCTGCAATATGTAAACATGCTCAAAATCCCTCACTCCCTGTTCAATAGTTGTGTTTGCAATGAGTATGAAAGATGCAGATCTCCAAAAGCTGTAATTGCACATGTAACGCTAGAGTAAATAGGCAGTATTGCTATGTTTTAGAGCACAGAAAGTAAATTAAAGGAACTCGTCGTAACTTTCAAGAGAGATATCCTGGTTTAGTACCCCTATTTAAGATTTGTTTCTTAATGTTGTGACACTTTTGTCCTGTTTGTGAATTGATCTTCATGGATTAATGTGGCCATCTGACTGAAGTGCCTTAGGAATCTTCTCTGCAGAATTTACCCTACAACACCATTGCTCTTTGATTGTGGTTATTGATTGTGGCTGAATGCAGATAAATACCATCAGACAGTGGCACACTGGGGTTGGAGCAGGCTTCAAAGGCTGTTGACTGTTATGTTATGGTCCTTTTTTCAGACTTGCCCTGAAGAATATATTGAGATGTATAATAATAACACTTTGGAGAAGAATTCCTTCTGAATAACTCTATTTTTAAGAAGCTGGGATATGAGCCAGTGACAAGGAAACACTGGAATTATTCAGAGACTTAGGACAGGCAATGCTGATGAGATGGGATCAGATGCTGAAAGAAGCAGGGCTCTGTCAGGTACCTGGCACTGAGTGGTGTTTGATACAGGGATGTGATGCCGAGGGTGGTGATAGTAATGAGGAAAATAACCTCAGTGAAAGATAGACCAACTACAGCTCTGCAGGGGAGGTGAAGTGCAGAGGACAGCTGGGGAAGGTTAAATTGATGGACTCCAGCAGAAACAGGCTGATTGGTCAGAAGGAGCTTTATTTTGGGTAATAGTGTGTCTGAAGCACTGCATGATCTGAATATCTTCCAGTTAGCTCAAGTAGAAAAGGCTAAATGTATAATTTTCTAGCAGTGTGACATTGCAGCATCTAAAAATAAAACACATGAATAAATATATTTTTGAATCTTTAGGAGTACTCAGACTGCTTAAATTTAGGCTTATAAATTAGGGAGGAAAATTAGAGGGATAGTCTTTGTAGATTATTAATGGAAAGAAAGAAGAAGGAAAGGGCTGGAGTGGGAGTGGGAGCTCCTTCAAGAGCAATTCAGAGCAGGAGCCTAATTTAAATGCTGTAGTTGCCCTCATAAGGAATTCCCCTCTCACTTCACTTAGTCATCTGCAGTACGTAAACATCCTCCAAACAGAAAGAAAGAGTTTAGAAAAGCAGAGTTTGCAATTAAATGGAGAAGAGATGAACTGAGAATTTGGGGGGGGATCAATTCAGGCCCTAATATAATATAATTATAATGGGGACGTGATGAAAATCTCAGCATTAGAGAAGAGCATGTGCAACAGGCAGGCTAAAATTAATCTGTGACAAAAGAACCAGATTTTGCTTCCGAGAAATTACACTGTCCAGAGGAAGAGTTGTGGAGAACAGGCAATGCTCAAGTGTTAGACTTGTGATAAAATGTAGAAATATTGTATGAAATGAAGTGTGAGCAGGAAGATGTGGAGGTCAAAATGAGCCTGCTAAAAAAACACCACATCCTGTGGCAAATAGTGCAAGCTAAACTTGGTTAGTTGTAACATAAGAGGAACTTCATGGAACAGTAACACTTTGCAAGAATTTGCAATTACTAGCAGAGCATGCTAGTGTTCAAGTGTTGAAACAGAATGTCAACAGCACCTTCAGCTCAGAAACATTCACCATTATAGCAAAAGCCAGTCCTTACTGTAGAAGTCAGAGATCTGACAGCAAACAGGACACTCCTCCATTTTAATTAGACAAAGTTCTACAAAATGGTGTGGTACCCAAAAACATCCAATTAAATTCTTGCTCTCAACACAAACCAATTTCAGTTGGGAATAATGGAACAAGTATAGAAAATAACTTTGCACATTTAAAGAAAATAAGCTTAAATATTTCAGCGAAATTTGCTTCGAATAGCAAGAATAAACAAATACATCAAAAGGAATATTTCTTACTTTTACACTTGAAGAAAATCCAGGTGAAACAACTGATGCCAAATATTTTTCTCTTCTTTTTGTACCTGAAGGTTCCTCATGGATTTTGTGCATATGAAGCAAGGTATGTAACCAAATTCTTTCACGCAGAAAAAGTGGCCCCCACTGACATTCACTGTTGCTTGCTGAACGTTGATGGAGACCAAACAGTGGATGTGAGTACAGTGAGGCAGTGGGGGGTGCGTTTCAGCAGTGTGAAAGACAAGCCACATTCTGGACAGCCACGCACTGCTGTCACACCACAACATGAAAAGTGCCTTGTTCAGCTCATCCATGTGACCAAGAAACTGTGTATAGAGTTGAATATCAGCTCCAAAGCATTTGAAAAAATGGTGGAAATGTTGGAATATCACAAAATATGCACCAAGTAGATCCCAAATATTCTCACACTGGAACAGATGGAAGGCCATATGCAAGTTTGTCAGGACCTATTGAAAAAAAACAAGGCTGAATGTGATAGTTTCCTGGATTGCATCAGTACTGGTTATGACGTGGTTTCACCACTGTGAGCCCGAGCCAGAACAGCATGCCATGGAATGGTGACATTTGAATCCGTTATAGAAGTAAAAGTTCAACCCACAGCCCACAGTGAGCAAAATGCTGAGCACTGTCTTTTAGGGTAGGAAAGGGCTGATCCTTCTGGTTTCCAAGGAATCCAGATTAACCATCAACTTTGATCACTGCATCGTGATGCTGACTAAGGTGGAGGCTAAAACTACCAGATTCAGACCAGAGAAGAAGACAACCTTTCTCCTGCAACACGATGATATTATGATGTTACAGCCTTATACTAGTTTGAAGACCATGGAGCACATCACCTTGGCTGGATTGTCCTCCTACACCCACCATAGAATCCGGATTTGGTGCCTTACTAACTTTCATCTGTTCGGGCCAATGAAAGATGGACTGTTTGGGCAACATTTTCCCAACAATTACACTATCATAGTATCTGTGAAATGGTGGATCACCTCTGCTGGTGTAGATTTTTACGAGTGTGGTATACAGGCTCTTGTTCACAGAAAATGAACAGCTGACAGTGGAGACTATGCTGAAAAATATCATTTTGTAGCTGATAATGTGCTCCATTAAATAGTGCTATTATGCTCTTTGTAGCTGTTGTAATTTCCATGGAAATAAATAGGAGGCGTTATTTTCAGAGTAACCTACATATAACCACAGAATGCTTTGGGCTTTAATGGGCTTTAAAGACCATCCAGTCTCAACTGCCTGCCACAGTCAACATTGCCACCTGCTAAATAAGGCTGCAAATGGCCTCATCCAACCTGGCCTTGAACACCTCCAGGGATGGGGCATTCACAGCCTCTCTGATCAACCTCTTCTCCTGTCTCACCACCCTCTGAGTAAAGAATTCTTCTTAACATCTAAACTAAACATCTGCTTTTTTAGTTTAAAACCATTCTTCCTTGTCCTGTCACTATCTGCCCATGTGAAAAGTCATTCTCCTTCTTGTTTATAAGCTCCCTTCAAATACTGGAAGGCCGCAATGAGATCTCCCAGAGACTTCTCCAAGCTGAGCTAGCCCTGTTCCCTCAGCCTTTCTTCACAGGATGTCAGCACACTCCCAGAGGTTACTTACCTACTCCTCAGTAACGTAGACTTGAAGACTGTGGCAATGTGGATGTTAAAAAAAAAAAGAACCAACAAAAAGCAAAACACTGAGCCTAGTTTCCTAACGTAATATGACTAGTGTATTTCACTCTCTACTCATCCCTATCCCAGTAACGTCTGCAACTGTTGACCAGTCTCAGCTAAGTCTGACAAAGAGACAGTCGTCTCAAAGATACAAAGTTGTTATAAAAGTTTTATGAAACTGAGTACTTGTATGGGGAAGGCAAACACTGTTTTACCTCTCCAGTGAGGAAAGATTGCAGCATGAACTCAGCCCTTATTAGACTCCAAAGAAACCACAAAAGGGGGTTATAACAATGCTTGAGTCAAAGGAATATCTCCAGTGACAGGCAGCAGCTTACAAAACATCTGAGAATCCAACCACAAGCCATATCATGAGCTTCATTAGTTTCAGTGCTGATAGAAGGAGCTGTTACATATGGGGTGCCAGAATTCACTGAAACTGCTCATTAGCAATTTCCTGCCATAGCCAAAAGCAGCTTTACAAACAGGTGTTTTATGTCCGTGTTTGAAAATATGATTTTGAATTGAATACAGATCTGTGAGTGGTTTAATGTTAAAAAACAACAACAAAACAGCCTTTCTTAGCATTTAATAAAGGGATCTCAGAACAAGATCTAGGGCTATGTTGACTACATGCTAACTACAGGACCTAGGTTCTTACAGAATATAGGCTTTTACTGAGAGAGTAACAACTGTGAACGAGTTACCATAGAAGCAATTAAGACTAATGTACAGAACACCATACTTCCAATTGCCATAGAATGAGAAAGGCTCCTTAATGAGAGATGGCAGATATTTAAAGACACCGGGTTTGTGATTCTAAAGACACTATGAAGGAAAGCAAAATACTTCCTAAAAATATTTGGGCATCATTTAGGAATGTAAAAATATATGGAAAGGGGCAAATAGTTTTACGCTGTCCTTAAATGAACCTCGACACTCAAAGAGTTGTTAGAGCAGTATGAAAAAATGCAGAACAAGTCAAGTGAAAGAGCTCATATTCAGGGCACATGAAAAAATAGATTACCTCAAGCAAGACACACACATTTGTGGTTTTTTTTTTTGTTGTTGTTTTTGTTTTTTTTTTGTGGTCTGCTTCTGGTTTGGTTCTGTTTTCTTGTAAAGAGTGCATAATCCTCTTTGTAAATGTAATTCTTTTTTTACCTTCTGCAAAGAGAGAAAAGTACTGTATTTCATGCTGAAAGTTTAGAGTTTTGCATGTACTAATTTATAAATTCTCTTCTTCGTTTCTTCAAACTCCTGTGAGAGCTGCTGATACAAATACAGTGTTTTAACCAAGAAAGACTATTGGGGGATGCTGTCTAATGGATCTTAAACTGAGTTTTTGGGTATTACAAAGAATTGTTGGTTCTCAGCACTTTTTTCTGTCTACAGGAAGAATTGACAGAACCGGAAGAGTGAGTGGAATCATAAAACAGACATTTTCTTTTTAACCTTTGCCCACAAAGTAATGATGGGTTTACTATAGATGGACTCTGGCCTTGATGACTTACCAGAGTCACACAGACTACTAAAAAACCTACAAAAAACATAGGTTAAAAAATAGTCTACAGAACTATTTCTTGCTAATCTGTAGAACATACAAAGCAGCCTCTGAAACTAAGGATAGTTTATCTGACTTTTATTTTTGTAGTACATATTTAATAGAAAACTCCATAGTTTGCTTTTTGTTCATTTCTCAGCTGTGGCTGACTCTGGATCAACCATAATGTTGAGCTTTTCATACAGGTATACCCACTTCTTTGCACAGATCTTGCTGTTCTGAGAAATGTGATTTTTTTGTTTGTAACATTAAAATCACTATTCTGGCCCATCTTTCTTGCTTGTTTGTTTTTATTTTCTCTTAATCTCTGACTGATCTTAAGTGCTTCCACTAGTGGCACTAATAGATATTAAGATATTATTTACAGATAGGGATTCTCAAGCATTCCTCAAGTATGAAATCAAGTTCAGAAGAAGGCAATTGCAGAGAAATTGAAACAATCAAAGAAGTCTTTTATTTGTGTGTGTATTCCTGATGATCCTGAATCAAGAGATTGTATTGTCTGTAGAGTATTGCATGAACTTAGATATTTTGTGGTTAATGTACAGAACTCTCCTGTAAGAGCTCTTTTTTCTTCATATCTTGGGTTTTATTCTCTTTCTTCCTGCAGTCTTTCACTAGAAAATTAAATTCTAGTTACTTTCTTCCTTTATGGGAACTGTTGAATCACTACCTGAACCACTGATTGATCACCTGAGGTGAGCACTGAGTCAGCTGCAGGAGCACAGGTGAAGGCAATGCACCTGTGTGACCAGAAGGGGTGGAGTCTGGCTCCTGCTCTCCCAGACCCCATTTAAGGGCTGACCACCAGTAGGGAAGTATCTCTTGTTGAAGATTCCTCCCCTGTGGAGTCCTGGGTGAACCTTTATTTATATACTGATTGTCTGTATACCGTCTGGATAAACTAATACAAAATGTACCATCCGCCTCCATTATTTTCTGTGGATACTATTCTTTCGGGTTATTCACCCTACATTTCCATTACCAAGGAGATAGCATTTTCATTATATATTTCTACTCCCAAATTTGTATGTATTGTCTTCTTTGTCTGTTGTTTCCTCTGCACTGCCTTCATTTCACAGACCCTTAGTTCACTGACTGCTCAAACTACTTTCGCAAGGTGCACCAAGTAAACATCTCTCTCTCTTCCCACAAAGGTACCTCATGTGCTGTTTTTTTTTCCTCTCATTAATATTAATTTCATTAGATTCATCCTGTACTATTGAACCACTGCAGTGCCCAGAAACTGAAACTGGGGTTATTGGAGACTTTCGCATCTGTCACATATGTACCTTAAAGATGCATAATATCTGTGACTTCTGTTTTGATTATTGACTCTACTAGTTTAATCAAATAACAGATTACACTATTTTGACCAGCTCTGTTAGAAATCTAAAGCTTCAAAGAAAAGAATAGCTAAGTTTGGGTGTTCTATGAATAAAATATTTTTTTTTTTCAAGAGCTTCTTAAATTTATGTGTATTAAGCAGTCTACCTATGAGATTGTAGCCTTTGGGAAATAATTATTGTCTTTATTCTGAACTCAGAACTACTCAAGGAAGTGTCAGCTTTGGGGTCCAGTTCATGAAAACAAATTCATTCACAGACAGTACAATGAGCCTTGGTTCTGTCTACCAAGCTCCTGACCCCACTAAGGACGTGTAGTGTAACTGAGACAAATGCTTCAGAAAATTGATTGTACTTCACTCTATTCTTGAAGCTGGCAATCTCTTCATTAGTTTGATGAAACACCTGGTATCACCCATTTGGGGAAATAGCCTTCTTTACTCAAAAAGTATTACTCCAAGAATGTATATACAAATATTTATGTGTGCATGCATATATGCACCTTTAGGAGGGAATATGTCTTTTTTTCCAAATTATAAAATAGCTTTTTTTGGGGGGGAATTATATATGCTGAATGTTCTGTCTTTGATACACATCCACACACCATGCAGGTAGGCAGGAGACAGTTTCCCATTAGGGTGAGAGAGAGGCTACTCCCTACCCCAAACCACAGCACAGAAAAATGCTCTGTGCCACCAGAGTAGCATCATTCCTTATCACTTATATCCTCCATTTCTATAGCAATGATAAGTACTGGATCTGTCAAGTGACAAAATCACCAACTTGGGCCTAAATTCGCCCTGAGATGTGCCTTGAAAACTCTGCATTAACTCCCCCGGATTTACTCAGTGCTTCCTTTGCTTACTTAGACATTTCTTAGAAAAAGATAAGCTTATTCACAAAGGAATTATCACATTTATAAAATATTTATTTCCCTTTAATGGCAGATTTAGAAGTTTCTGATCTATCTCAACGTACTTACTGTATCTCCATAATTGATATTGCCAAAAATTTTGTATCTGTTCCTCTTTTGTTCACAAAAAATTCCAAGTACTGAAGTTCAGGAGATTTTCTTATGTTGCTTGATTAGAGTTTTAGTTTTGTTAAAAGTAGTTATCAATATCTGAAAATGATGAAATCATTAATCTCTACTCTGTTTATGAGCCCTTTACTGTGACCATGAAGGACACAGACCCTTAACTTTTGCTAGTTATGAAATAGGAAATACATACATTAAAGATGCTGAAATTTGATGAATTTGAAGATATGGTAAGATATAAAAAATGTGTAAATGTGATGAGTTCTAAGGCTGACCAGTTTTTAATTCCATTTTGTTGTCGATCTTGTTGTCTGATGCTGAAGATTAAGTGCATAATAGTTTTGTCTGCAAAGAAGTTCAACTGAAAGATAATGTTCCATCGAAATGCATTCTCAAAAAGCAAAATTATACGACTAGATCACTCCCATGTAGGTGTACATTCGATTCAATGTTTTGTTATCAGCACACTCATTCCTAAGTACAACATTTTTAGGGTAAACACAATAGCCAGCATGCTCTATGCTCAAACAAACAGTTTTAATGATGCTAGAAGAACCTGTTATTTGAAAGCAATCAGTATTTCTGGGTATATATCAGAAGGCACAGAGATATGATGCAAGTAGTTCTTACATTTCCTTTTTGGACTGTAGGTAAATGATGCCATTTCTCGATAAGAATTATGTGAGCTGAATTTCTTCTCAGGAGGAATGGTTAGGTATTGGAGCAGGCTACCCAGGGAAGTGGTGGAGTCACTGTCCCTGGAAGTGTTTAAGGAAAGAGTAGATGTGGTACTAAGGGACATGGTTTAGTGGGGAAGTATTGGTATCAGGTGGACAGTTGGAGTGGATTAGATGTCTTTTCTAACATGAACAGTTCTGTGATTCTATGATTCTATGTATAGCAATTGCAGCTGATATGTAAAGAAGTAGAATAAAGCAGTATTTTTAAATGTACAAGTCCCTAAAGCATTCCTGCTAGATAACAAAGTATGATTATGATTCTGTAAATTCTAAACCAAATAAGAAATATAAAGTTTATTGATAATAGTAACCATACTGGTATTTCTTTTCTCTCTCTCTTTTTTTTTATTCTTACCAAAATTAATGCTTAGAAGAAGTCAGGGGAATTTCCTACTGTTAAATGACCAATTCCCTTTCTGATTCATATGGTGATAGATTCATATGGTAGGGTACTTCTGAAATTTGATGTGACATCTTTTGACCTGCCCATAGATCAGTGAAATCTGGCAAGAAGGTCCAGAAACAGAACAGGTAATTGTTGCAAGACAATAGAATTATAAATATATCGTTTCATCTAATCAAAATTCTGGACAAATGCCCTCATTAATTTAAATTTCTGCAGTCAAATGACCGGTGTGACATCATCTGAACACTGAGTACTCTCAGAAGCTTGTGTTTTCCAGTCATAAAAGGAAAACGTGATTTTTTCATCATGTACTGCTGTTATTAATAACTTCTTAGCTTCTGTGCGGCCAAAGTGGTGGAGCTAGTATTTCTTCAGTACAGGAGAATGTTTCACAGGGGCTGTTTAATAGGAAAAAGTTGCAGAAAGGGAAAAAAGAAGCAGGAACAGAAAAAGATTATTCCTTTCAAAATAATTTCAATTATTGTAAATATATTTTTGTTGAGTAGTTACTGTGTTTGCAAAGTCACTAACTCCAATTTTTAACAGTGTTACAGTTAAGACCATCCTTGCTGTTTGTAATCACCATGCTTAACATATGTGTCTTTTTATGCACGTTTTTGATCATTCAGACAGATACTTAAATGCAGAGAGTTAATTTGAGCTTGGGATGTACTGGTTCTGTGAAATGAGGGGAAACTGCTCTCCCAAGTTCTGCTATTAGAGGTATAAGACTTTTTTTTTCTTTTTTTTTTTTAATATACACTCAACAGAATTTCTGGGAATTAAGTCATGTTTTGTTTTTATTTTTTTATTTTTAGATATGTAAGTGAAACTGAAATTGGTAAAGCAGCATTGAACAACAGCAAATAAAAAAAAATAGAAATAAACCATAAGTTAATAAATGAGCAAAACAAGTAGAGAGTAGCCTCCTTTTAGTGCAACTGCTCTGAATGAAGCTGAAGCTAATGAATTTTATTAGTGGCAAAGGGCAGTTCTGGAGTCAAAATCCACTCCCAATGGGTTTCATTGCCACAATTAGATGGACTTGTGTGGCAAGCAAAAGTAGATCAATGCCTCTGAATTCATGAGCATTAGAAGAATATTGTGCCATAGAAATTATAAATGTTTTCATTATATTTTAGTTCAGAAAGTTGTTTTTGTTATTTTATTTAGAAGTATATATTTAATAAAAAAAAACAAAACATAAAAAGTCTATTAACATCAATATCATCTGGTGTATCACAGACTGAGTCACTGAAAAGGTATGTACATTTCTTTGGTAAGACTGTGTCTATTAGCAAATACCATCCTGAATATAGGATCAACTTATTTTAAAAACCGGTTGTATTTTTCCATCCCCTGCGAACAACTACTGTGAAAACTCAACTGCTGCTGAACGCTTTGTGCCTTACTGCTGGAAAATCACGGAGATTAAAAATCAACCGTGAGGAGAAGGAAAAAATATAGTGGAAGTGGTTATGAGCATTTACTTAATGTTATTATCATATAGTCTCCATTACTGATAATGCCTTGATGGCACTAGTATGTTTTCATTTATCCAGTTTTTAATTTCCATAGTTGGCTGTGTGCTGGATTTTCTTCAGACAAAGAACTGGTGGGTTACACTAGAAAAATCCTGGAAATGTTTGAAGGCGAAGTTAGGTGAAATGAACAAATCAAGTCAACCGAAAATAGAGAAATGTGTATTTTATGTGGTCTTTCTATTAGGTGTTCTTCATGATAACAGTACAGTAAAAGGGTTATATTGATCGACTGATAGAGGTAAAAACATAAGGCTTATTCTGAAGGATTTATGAAATCAGTGTCTGCAGTCTCTGTAGTGGAGAATAAAAAAAATACCTTATATATATGTGTGTGTGTATTTTGTGGACTTGAATTTTATAATTATGGTAATATCATGGCTTCCTAGATACCTGTAATTTTCCTATTAATTGTGGTTATCGAATACTTGACACATACAGAAATAGCTATTATGCCAACCTCTTCTTGATATTTAATTCTATTTAAATTTCAACCTGCTTTTCTCATTGTCCTGGCATTTCTGAAGGTGATGTGGGGAAGTGGAAACAACCTAAATATATGACTTTAGAGAGGCAGTAGCAGGAGCAAATATTAGTGAGAATTTCTTTTGAAAGCTTTGATTCTATACCGTGAGAGCGCATTTTAACAACTTCAAAATAATCAATGATTATTCCATTCTAGGAGCACTAAAGGAAGTAAAAAGCTCAGAAATTGAATCGATGACCTGGAAAACAAGCTCACGTTCAATGGAGATTTGATGTTGGGAGTTTCAGAATAAGTGCAGAAACTGAGGGATTACTGTTTGCTATTCGTTCTGAATAAATCAGTTATGAGATTAAGTTAATAGATTTCACAAGCAGCTGATACACATCCCAACAACCAGAAGAAAGTTTCTGTGATGAGTCCAGCCTGAAACTGGAGGATATTTCAGGTAGGAAATGCAGTTCTACTTCACAAGTTTATAAATCTAGCACAAAAATAGACTAGGAGCTCTGGAGCTGCAAGTTAGTGGAAGCTGAGAGAGGATTCAAGGGAGTGAGTATGAATTTCTTCTTGTACTCTTCACTACAGCATCGTGGATTGGTCTTTGTAGCATATAAGTATCTACAAGCAATTTTTGCTTGTTCAGCCTGCAGTCTTCCACTGAAGTAAATCTTCAAGGAATAGGATTTGGTGCTCTGTTGACCTTTAGTCTGACCTGGTGGAATTGTTTTTATGCTCTTAAGAATGAGCTGACATCCTTAGCTTTTTCTTTCCCCTCATGTAATGAGAGTCTTGGGTATGATCACCAGATGCTTAAAACAGTAAACTTATAGACAGTCTTAGCACATTAGTCTGTTTGTTATGTTGCTAATGGTGAACAAGAACAGTGGGAAGCATGTCAGTCACTGGTAGGCTTTTTTTCTGTAGAAGCTAATTAAGCACTGAAGGATGGTATAAAGAAGAGGAGTTAGTACAAAGGCATGATATATAGGAGAACACTAAAAGGATCCTTCATGTAGAAAAGAAACTGTTTGTGTGGTTATGGATGGATAAGTGTCTCCCTTAAGCAACCGCTGGTGTCTGAGCAGCTCCTTGATTTTATGCTTTCCTCCATGCTGCTCAGCCTGCAGATCATCAGCTGCATGAGTGATGTGCATTTGCAGCATGACCAGCAGCCCTGACAGTGACAAGAAGGAAGCTAGACACTGCAGTTGTGCTCATGCACAAGGCCATTTCACCCAGGGAGGAGATGACAGAAGAGACTGACTGCAATCATGTGATCCCTCTCAGCTCCAGTTCAAATCATCCTGAAATGCATTTATTCTGAACTAATCCTAGTTTACTCAGTTTGACATGGAATGCAGAGAGATGGTCAGGAAAAAAAAAAAGAAAAGCAGAAGTGGAGTAATAATGGTGTGGTATGTGCTTTCCAGTGCTTTTCTCTCAGGATTTACGTTAGGGGAAAATACATCATACTGAATCCATCAGCCTGTGAGCAGCAAGGTTACTGCCACTCTGTGCCTTCAGATCCAACTGGTAGTGAGGCTGAAAATGTATTTGTAGTAGACATACATGCATAACACACATATACACCTCATACAAGCACATACATAGTTGGGTATGCAAATTGCAGGCACAGAGCAACAAGTCCTTAATTTGGGTTCCCACCTTCCCTCATACCTCTGTGGTCCTCTGGGTGTGTGGAGATGGGCCTTTCATGGCTCTACAATGGGCTAGGGGTAGCCTAATCTGTCAATAGCCTAACGAGCTGCATTTATTTAAACCTACATCATATCTTTTATTTAAGCCAAAATGAATGAACCAGCAATAATACAGAACAAGAAGAAAGCACGTACAAAGAGCAAGAATAGAGAGGAAGAAGGGAAGGTCTAACATCCTCATAGTGGTTCTGATTGTTACAGAAGGTGCAATTACAAGCTGATAGTCGGTAGCAGTGGATTTGACAGGGGTCAATACCATGGGCAACAAGCAGCACAAGAAAGGATCTAAGAGATGCTGTGTAAGCCTCTGGATAGTGAGTTCATAACTACACTACTGAACTCCTTATGAGATAGAGCACCCATGCAACAGCCTGGAGGCAACTTCCTTGTGAGCAAAAGCCTGTACAAGGAGAGACATTAGCCTTTATTGGAAACAAGAGCAAATGCTGCTGTGTAAGGCTCTAAGTTCAAAGGTCTGGAACTTATCTTTTTCACACCATTGCTTTCTCACAGGCTTTCTGTTCAAATGTCAGACAAAGAGGCACTACAACCAACACCGGCTGTGTGAAATAGGATGTGACCAAAAGGGAATCTTATATAAAGATAACACCTAGGAAATTTATACACAAATTAGTACAGTAGTGGAAGAGTGATCCATCCTGGAGTTATTGCTGTAGAGCAGCTTGAAGTATGTCATGACCTATAGCACTGAGATGGCGTGTTGGTGAGCAGTGTTCTTCTAAAGGTGAACATGCATTTGTCAGTGTGTCTCACTGTCTGAGTGGTACTGATCTATTGAAGAGCCAGTGTAGGACTGAAAGAGGTTTGGGGCTTTTCTTTCAGCCAGAGCCCAACAGGCTGCAAGGTGCTCTTGATGCCAGAGCTGTCCCATATGTGTTAGTGTAGGACACGGATCTTTCCTATCTCCTTACAGCATGAATAAAACATCACAGAGGGCCTGCAGAAGGGAACGTCTTTCTGTGACAGCAGCATCCAGATGACACACTTGAAAACGCTTGTTTTGCACAGGGCTTAACCAATCTATGCGATTTAGCGCTACAAGCTATTTTGGTGGCTTTAGGCTTAGCAGATTTCAAAGCAGGATAGCGCTTCTGCAGACACAATAAGAACACCTTCATCTGCGTTAGGTCAGACAAGAGAGAAAACACAGGAGGAATGTTGATGTATGCAGAAAAGGTGAGGCCTCTGGGAAGGGAGCCAGCCCTGCCCTGCAAGGGGATCTGATCCCTGGTGCATGAGTGGCAGGGATGCGTAAGGAATGTCAGTTAGCTGTAAGCTGGCTGCCGCTGTTTGGTGCTGGGTAAAACATCCAGCGTCCTATCATGCCGTTAGGGAAGCATTTCTTCACCTTCCTACAGTATCTGACCCAGGCTGTTGTCTGGGATGCTCTTGGATTAAGACAGAAATCACACGAAACACTACAGCAGCGGTTATACGTTGCAAGCCAAACAGAAATAAAACCCAAACTTTTCCTGCACCAAAAGAAACTGAAAGAAGAAACGGAGAAGGCAAAACATTCTCTGATTTTCACGTTGTTGGCTCTTGTCATCAAACCCCATTCCCCAAACCCACCC
>VXAB01009830.1:27283-117233 GCA_013399175.1 Odontophorus gujanensis | reverse complement strand
GTGGGGGGGGGGAGGGGGGAGGGGGCTCGGGAGGCCTCGGCCTCGCTCCTGCAGCCCCATCTCAACCCCCCTCCTCCCCCGCTTCGGGATGGGGGTACGAGGGGACCCGTCGCGCAGCCCGGGCGGGGCCCGCGGTCCAGGTGCGATGGGGCTGCCCCGTGCCTGGGGAGAGCTGCGGGCTGTGGGGGCTCGGACCCCTGCCCTGGGGGGGTGGTGAAGTCCGTGTCGTTCTTTCCTAGAGGGGGAACTGCCAGCTCGCTCTCAACGCTTGTTTACGTAGCGCTTTGCACGCTGCTTGTTTAGAAATGTGTTAAAAGAAGCTCGTCGTGAAGATGCTCGCAGGCAGGGTTTATCTATCATTTCAGGCTGCTCGCACGCAACTCGATTTTATTTTTTTTTTTTGAGTCGTGCTATCTTTGTCTAATCGTGCTGTTCGTTACGAAGGACCTCTTCCTTTCAGGTTTGCAGAAGGCTGGGGATCATAGAAGTCGATTACTTCGGACTGCAGTTCACTGGCAGCAAAGGGGAGAATCTATGGCTGAATTTGAGGAACAGGATTTCCCAGCAGATGGATGGTTTAGCTCCTTATCGGTTTAAATTAAGAGTCAAGTTCTTTGTAGAGCCGCATCTTATCTTACAGGAACAAACAAGGTAAAGTAGAGATGGCTGTAAGCAGAGCTAATCTTGCTTTCAGTTTTGTTAACTTACGAAAACAATTATGTGGAGGTTCTATTTCTTCAGTCCTCTGATGTTCTTTTCAACTTAGTTTTAAAAATCCAGTATTTGAAGTATTATTCATTTCCTAAGCAGAAAAAAGCAGTGGTGTGAGTAGCTAGTGGGAAGTAATACGTAGTTAATTCCATGAGAAATTAGTGCTGGAAGAAACTTAGCTCTCAGTAACAACTTATTTATATGGCATTTGTGTGTCCGATAGTAACCCCAGCTCAGTGGTGTTACTGTAGGTCGTTCCAAGGCAGGAAACAATTCCTCCCACAGAGCAAAAACTTGCTGAATTCTTTTTTGTCTGGTATCATGTTACAGTAACTTTCAAGCAGCTCCAGGCCCTGCGAGGCTACAAAAGAAACAGCTGTTCTGCTTCTGTGACCAGTCGTGGTAACTGAATTGTTATACTGCTACCCAGTCTTAAGATTTCAGCTCCTTAGATTAGTGAGGAGTACTTGCTTTCACTCCCTGAGGTTGATTACTGCCCGTCCACTTGAATTGCAGATACTTTCTCTTTAAGGAAATCAGAGCACATAAGTTTAAAACTGATCTCTCAACTAATGTATTTTTTTGTTTTAGGTAGTAAATGAGCAGATGGAAATCTAGTGTCTAGATGGTAATGTCAAAATGTGTTTTCACTACTCACTTTGGTACCGTCAGAATTAAGACCATGGATACCACACTCTTGTTCTGCACAGAATATTTGTATGATGAATTTGGTCAGAAACAGACAGCTTGATTTGATTCATAGAAAGAGATTTTTTTTTTAAGTAATATGTAGGGGTGAAACTTTGGGGAATGGTTGTTGCCCAATCTGATTCAAGCTTTCAGAATGCTGTTTGTAGGACTTTATCCTACGTAATATTTACTTGGGCAAGTGCATTCTAACAAGTCCAGGGTTTGGTGTGTACTTTTTAAGGAAAATTCTAACCTCTGTGGTATGTCTTTGGGCTCTTACTGAATATTTTTCCAAAAAAAAAAAAAGTCTTCAACATTCTCAATGAGAGTAAGAAAAAAAGTAACTATAGGATTTTTATGTGGAACAAAAGAAGCAAAAAGGTCTCATACCTGATGGGGCAGATGAGATTACCTGGAGTGCGCTGGATAAATCTCCTTGCTTCCCTCACTCAGACAGAATCAGGGTGAATCTGAGGAGACAAAGCACAGCTGTGATTGGCATTTTGTTACTGCTGCTGAGTGCTTGTTCTGCTTTACAAGGCTTTTGCAGACACCTGTCTTCCTAACTTCAACACCATCATTGCAAGACTTGGCAGGTTGTGTGAGTTAACAGGGAGCTTGGAGTGGTGAAACATACCCCAAGGGCCTAAAAGACAGGTTTTGTAGCTAGGCTGCAGCAGAACTTCTATGAACGTACATCAAAGTTGTGAGTATGTTCCACTGTAAAGAAGACTTTAAAAGGTTGTAGGTGGGATGAGTTCTTTTATGTATGAATTAAGGCTGTTCTAAAATATTTTAAGAAAGAAGACTAAAGTTGAGACTCCATCATAGAGGGCTATTAAAATCAGGTGATAGTGAAAATGAAGTTTTGAAGAGAAACTGCTTCTCTGAGGCCTTCAGAGCGTTTACATTCGCAAGTTCAGTTCACATCCTGAATATCTGTGCTAACAGTACTTGTGTTAAAAATTAAATCTGCATTGCAAAATAGTTTGTGTTGGCTGCATTTTAGTTGTCTGCTAACTAGTCTGCATGTAGCAGACCTGGAATTCCACAGTGGCTGTGGTTAATGTGCATTTCTGCAGTGCTGGCGCTGAGCTATAGTAAATTTGCTATTCCTTCTTAGGTCTGCCAAGGGGTTTAACCATGCACTCCTGCTTTAGTTTACATTTAAACTGTAGGATGAAGGGAAAGATTAAAAACATGTCAAACCTGCCACTGAATCATACAGTAGAGTTAAAAAGAGCTGTACAGTTACAACTGGCACCTTGCTTCTTACCTTTACTTGCGATGTCAGTGTTTTGGATGACGCAGAGATAGTGATGGGTATTCATGGCTTCCTGTAACATAGTTACATCCACAGCTGGTGTACAAGGAAGGCCATTTTTGTGCTGTGTTATGCTTACATGAGGAAAACTGGGGAAGTCTCAATCCTTATCACAGAATTGCAGAATTGTGGGGACCTCTAGAGATCATTGAGTCCATCCCCCCTGCCAAAGCAGCTCCCTAACCCAGGTTGACACAGGTAGGTGTCCAGGTGGGTCTTGAACATCTCCAGAGAAGGAGACTCCACCACCTCTGTGTGCAGCCTGTACCAGTGCTTATGTTCTGCCTCTGAAGCTGACTTGCCTGATAGGTGCATTCTGTGACTGCATTTGAAATCTGGCAAGTTGCAAGTAATTCTGAAATCATCTGGTTGATATGCTTTGCTGTGAATAATAGCAAATGTTGCGACTGAGTTGTTCTGTTTTTTTTTTTCCATGTGCTTTGGATGCTTTGTTAACTTCCGTTTGAGTGCTTCATTGTGGAGATTTTTGTCTCGCCCTTTCCATTTAGAACTTGCCTTTACATTTGTTGCTTTTTATCATTCAGGTTTCTACACGCTGTGCAAGGAGCTGATCTGGCTGCTGAACATCAGCCTGCGCTCCTGTTATCTTTAATCAGTGTGCAGCCCAGTGGAAGATTGCAGCCTCATGCATTTTTAATACTGTGATGCAAGGAAGCCTTCCACCCAGCGAGTGCGAGGGGGAGAGCTGCGTGGGGCAAAACCTGCGGGACGGGGGCACTCGGGGGCATTGACCGCGAGTAACCCGAGCAGAGCTGCCTCAGTGGGTTGGGCATAATGTGCCGAAGTCCACCTCTGTGGTCACGCCAAAGCAGAAATAATTTTCAAGGGGAGATTGCTTGAGCAATAAAATATTTACCCACGCCTTTCAGAGAAGGCCAAGCGGCTCATCTTGCATAATGTGGCTGAGAACGAGGTATTCTTATGTCAGCCATGGCAAGTTAAACAGCGTGTCAGCTTCTGACAAGTCCCAGAGTCTTGTGAAGCATTTGAAATAACTGTGTTTTGCCAACTTTCAGATAGGTAATTAGTGCTTTGGAGGCTGCTGTGTGCTATTTGCAAGTATTGCAGTTACGCGAGCTAAAATGAAGAGCAGGCTTGCATCTAACACTCCAGACTGTTACATGTTTTCATTAGAAAGTAAGGAAAATATCCCATTGTCCTACACCGTCAGCTGGCCAGCAGAACTGTCAAGCCATTTGTTACAGTGTAATAGACACCAGAATGAGTTTGGATCTGTTTCTGCAACCAGAGCTGAATTGCAGTGAGTGACCTTTCACCCACTCTGCTGAGCATAAATAAGGATAAAGATGTTGGGGAAGGAACATAACTGTGAGGCTCATCTTTTTCATATGGTTTATATCTGCTTTCTAAAAATAGAATGATCATCTATTACTTCAGCAATATATTTTTAGGGATAACAATTGTGCCTTTGGTTTCTTTAGACTGTGTGATTGTAAATTACTCCACAGCAGCAATGAGCTTACCCTGGGAGCTCTTTTTAGGAGTGTAGTACCCAATGAAGACAGACAGTTCCTTGGGATGTATTCTCAGATACTTGCCAGAAGCCAGGCAAGTTGATGGGTGCTCCTAATTTGGAAGCTGTTAGTTCTACAGATACTTATTCTTTTTTTATTTATGAAGGATTGAGTTTTGGCACTTTTTCTGCTGGCAGCTGAGTGTAGAACTTATCTTTGAACGTAAACTTTTGTTTCCCCTGTTTTCATTTGGTTTAAACAACAACAGGAAAAGCTGTACTGGGAGCCAAATTTTCCCTGTGAAGCTTTGAGTCCTAATGTGTGTAATTATCTTCCATACGTTTTTATGGAAGGTATACAAATCTTGTATTGCATACAATTTTCATAGCTCTTATTCTGTGCAGTCCTTACTTCCAATCCAGCTGATTTGGCAAAAGGCTGATTTCAACTCTTTTTTTCCTTAGGAATGTCATTGCAGTGAAGTATTGACATGTTTTCAGTGATAGCAGTCCATCTAGTCAGCCTGCATCAGTTCTTTCAGAGAGGAAAGAAGCAGTTGATTTGGTACCTGGGTTTGTGACTTGGGTCAAAATATATTCAGTATCAAATTATTGATATGTAACTAACAAGTGCATTAATCACTGCTATGCATTGAAGTGCTTCAATTTTCTCATCGAAGTTATGTGTTACGAAAAGTTCTAGGGCAGTATCCTGATTGCTGGAGGAATATAAAAACACCAGTGTAAGCAGTGCTTGAGGAAAGAGCGTGGTCACGTTCTAACTCTGTAACTACTTTTCCTTCCCTTCAGAAGGAAGCAATTCTGTCTGGTGGCCTTGACAAACTTGTTGCTTTGTGTGCTAATCAATATTTCTGAGTAGAAATTTGAATAAGCTATTCTATAATCAAACATACAGGAATATATAGCTGGCATGAGTTGTGGGGGGATGGAGCTAATGTTCTTTTAAGCTGTATGGACTTTTGTATGAATGCTGTTGTGTATAGCATGCAGCCTGTTTGTGACTTTTTCTCTGTAATGGATGGTTCTGTTTGTTTTTAAAGCTACCTTAAGCTGTGAGTTGCCCGAACATGCCTAGCAAATGTTAAGGTGACTAGCTGCTACAGTAAGAAGTTGCAATACTTCTGAGTTGTGAGGACTTGTTTTCTGAAGAGGTCTAAAGGTTAAGTGGAACTTTGGTGTGAGTGGTAATAAAGTGGCAGGATGTACTAAAAGAATATTGAGGGAAGGAGAGGAGAAATGACATTCCTTTCAGGTATTTCTTAAACTTTTGGCAGGCAATAAATATTAATGTACCATTTACAAATGAGGTGGTGAATGGTGCAGAAACAAAAGCAATTACTGTCTTATGGTGGTCAAAATAAGGTATTCTGTCAGCAGTGGTGGAAGCTCAACAGATTTCAGTTTAAAACAGTTCTGTTTTAAACTCACAGAGTAGAAATTCCATTAAGTTCAAGGCACTAATACTAAAACAATTCCTTGAAAAATCATGTGCCCTTCTGCACAGCTTGAGTATCTGTACAGGTGGTAAAAGCCCACTGCGTTTTTTCATATCTAGAGGCTCCTAGAGAAATGGATTAAGTGCCATCTGACGATTTCAGTAGGATCTCAGCTTAGGTCAGAAATTAATTTACAAAACCTTAAATACTTTCTGGTAAGTAATAGTATCTGTAATAGGACCAGCTTTTCTACAAGCGATCTGTTGGGCCCTTTAGACTTGGCAGAATTAGATGTCTGACTGCCTCAGGGCTCCTGTTTCTTGTTCTGCTTGAGTGTATTCAGCTGTAAAAGCACAGTATTTTGCCTTTCTGTTTGAAGATAAAAAAAAAAAGTTATAGCTGTATATAAAAAGGAAAAAAAAAAATCTTTTCATAGTCACAGAATCTGACTGGTGCAATGGTTTTAACCTTGAAGGGTGTTGATTTTCGCAGTGGATATTAATGTATTTCTGGAAAAGCATAGTCTTCAAAAGGTTGCATGGGAAGACAACACTAATTAGAGTTGCTTTTTCAGATGTATAAAACACTTGCAGCCCTCATCCTTTCAATTTATAGATACTTTTCCTTCCTGTGATGCATTTCATGTCCAAAAATGAAAACCACTGGTGCTGTAGTGTCTGTATCTGCAGGAACCATCTTTTGTGTATTTGGCTCCCCTCCTTGATGTCAGTGAGGTTTCCCTGCCAGAGCAAAACGCTGCCTTTTCCTTGTGTAGTCAATACTGTCATGTATGCAAAGTACACAAAAGGAAGATGCAAGTATTTAGGTGTGGCAGCTGAAAACATGTCAGCTAATGAGAATAGAATTGACAGTTTCTTCTTTGAAATACTGTAGGTATAATTAGTACATACTTATAATAACGTGAAAACCTGCTTTCATACTAACAGGATCAGAAGTGCATGGAAAAGCCTTTTATTTTATGAAATGTTGATTGGGATCAAGGAAATACTACTGTTTGGGTTTATTTTGGCCACAAGTTTTTAATTATTGATTGGACTGGATTTACGGATAGATTTATGAATGGAGCTTCAAAAGGAGTATGTATTACCCATCCATCCACTTGAAAAGCCCCAGCTATTCCTTTCTATGGCTCAAGCCAACAGGACAGAGATTGTAGCAGAGGTTTGAGATCTTTTCTAAAACAAACCTAATCAAGGAATAACCTGCTAACAGGAGAGACAGCTGTACTGTCAAGTTCTTGCATTCCTACCACTTAAATCTGCATTCTGCAGGGGGAAATGCTAACTTCTCTCAGGACCCCATTGAACCACTGAAACATAGATGGGCATCTAGACATCTGAGTGATGCAGTTAGAGCTCTTGTCTGGCAAACAACCACAGTGTTGATGTAGGTATGCATCATGCTGGTTGCGAATGGAGGTGCAATTGCTGTGGCTTACTGATGGAAAAAAAAAATTCATGAAGAAGTTTATAGGATTATATGAAATATTTTTCTCCTTTCAGAAGTTCTGCATGTGGGCGTTTTGGGGGCCAGTATTTGTATTTTCTGAGCTACGGTATTTATCGTAATAGAACAAAGAATGAACACAGATTTTGCAAGATATGTGCTGGATCATGCTGGAAAGGTGGCCCTATGAAATTAAGTGTGTTATGAGTCGTGTATGATATCAAGAATTGCTGTGGGAAGGAAAGCTAATCTTTAAACAGCATTTGAACTTCTTTAAAAAGTAGATTACATTTTTCTTTTGCTATCTTCTCTAAAATTAAATGTCCTGTCATGGTAGAAGCTGTGATATATCCCTGTGGGTACTAGACTTGATTTATTGAAAGCTTTCTCAGTGAAACATAATTACTGCTACATCTGGCATCCATAAACATGCTGAATGTTAAGAAAAAGTGGGAAGAAAGGTGTATTTCCTTCCCTGAAGGAAGATAAGGATGAATTTGCAGAAGTTAAGGTAGACTGCAGTGGGAATTAACAAGCTGCTGTTAGTGACGGTAGGAAATTTGATTTGTCTGACTGGCCTATTAGGTAATTAAGAGCAGCTTTGTGAATTTTCCAGCTCATGTCAAACTAGCCTTGATGCCACGTTACTTTCTTATTTGTGTTCCTGACAAAAGTACCATCTTTAACTGGTGGCAGAGCCATTTAATCCGTGTAGGGAAAGTACGTTCTCTCCTGTGTGATAGAATTATATACACTGTTTGAACTGCTCTTCACAGCTTTTTTTTTTTGTAATTTGTAAACAGTAACAAAAGACAATAATCAGAGGAAATGAACCCATGTGTTTCATTGATATTTTACTTAATGAAGTTAGTAAGTGGCCTTAAGTTAAAGCAACTTCTAATAAGACTGATGTTGAAGTGCTAGCTTCTTTTAGTAATGCTTTTAGACACTGACTTGTTTTCTCATCTTTAAGTGCTTAACAAGGTGGTGGGCCCTTTTTCCCTGTGCCAGAATGTTGTACTCACTGGAAATTCTTAATTACTAAGTATATTTTATATGTATTTGATACCTATCGTGATTACCAAACATGTTGTAACATCTAGAATAAACAAACATTTCTGATTTCATTGCAGGCATATGTTTTTCTTGCATATAAAAGAAGATCTTTTGGCTGGAAATCTTCAGTGTTCTTCAGAGCATGCAATTGAACTTAGTGCATTGTTGGCTCAGATGAAGTTTGGAGATTATAACCAGAACACTGCCAAGTACAATTATGAAGAGTTATGTGCAAAAGAGCTCACCACTACCATTCTGGAGAGGTAAAAAAAAGAAAAGTAAAATAGAAATAAAATAATGAAATTACATGGAAGCCAAAAGCATAAAATTTCTGTTTTGCCTTAAGCTCCTGATACCATAGTATATCATGTGGGGCTAAAATGGCTTCCTGTGGATTTTTCATTATGTATTTTATGCTGACCCAGGTAAACACTTAGGGAAAAGGTAGCTAAAAGTCTTGATTGCATTTAGCTTTTATGGTTTCGTTTTCTTTAAGCAAATTATAGTACTGTTTCCTAAATATTAATAGAAAAACACTAAAACATTCTGAGAAATGTCTGGACTGTTTTAATCTGGCTGTAGATTTCCAGTTGTTTCAGACCCCAAAGAGTGATCTGTTTAACTGGGTCATCCAATGCCTGTGTTATGCCCACCTGCTAACAGTAACAGCATGTACTTATTTCATCTATCCTACCAACAGCATTATTACAAAGCACAAGGAGCTGGAAGGTCTAAGTCAAGCTTCTGCTGAGTACCAGATTCTACAGATTGTGACAACACTGGAGAACTATGGGGTAGAGTGGCACTCGGTTAGAGACAGTGAGGGGCAAAAGCTCCTTATCGGTGTTGGACCTGAAGGTATATCCATCTGTAAAGATGACTTCAGTCCTATCAACAGGTATGTGTTTTGTGGAAGCATTTTTTCATTATTCTGGTCTACCGAGCATGCCTCTGATTTTTACACAAATAGACAAAGCTGTTCTGAATTACGGAAAGCAGCCATTGCTGTGTAGGGTTTGGGGGAGCTACCTGCTTACCAAGACAATTAGTATTTCTGACTTTTATGTACTTTTGAAGCTGTGTCTTCAGTGTTCTAGGCAGTGGTCATAGGTTATGGTAACTTGTGACCTAAAGTGTGCTTTAGGCTGTGGAAAATGCCCTTTAAATCTAAATAACATTGTTCTTTTTTGCTTTTTTTCCTTAGAATTGCTTATCCTGTTGTTCAAATGGCAACTCAGTCTGGGAAGAATGTGTATCTGACTGTTACTAAAGAGTCTGGTAACAGTGTTGTTCTCCTGTTTAAGATGATTAGTACAAGGGCAGCAAGTGGACTCTACAGAGCAATTACAGAAACCCATGCGTTTTACAGGTCAGTACTGCCATGTGAATCAACTTGGCACTTCCCTCAGGGCTGGAAGCTGAACAGATTTTTGCTCCTGTCCATTTTGTGGGATGGGAGTATTTTTAAAGGAAAAAAAAAGCAAGATTTTAAGTACTCTACTATGAATAATAGCATCTTAGGGATAGAAACTTGCTGTTTTCTTTATTTCATAGTACTCCATGTATAAGGCAAGGTGAGAGCAAAGGAGCAGAAGGGAGCTTGTTTTTCAAAATAAGTAGGTGTTGCTCATGCGTGTGCACTTGATGTGTACTTGTTTCTCCTTTATTAGGCTCTTCGTATTGCCAGAAGTTCTCTTCCTACAGTTCCTACAATCTTCCTACAGTTCTTCTCATCTCTGCTTACATACTTAAGATTTTATTTCATGCCAGGACCTATCAGTTGTCTTTATCCTTCTGTTCTTTGAAGCAGAGCTGCTATAATCAATTTCTGATGGCTGATTTTTTTTTTCAAATACTTCACCCCCCCGTGAGGTCCAGCACTGATCAGTGGAGGTAACCATTGAAGACATTTAGCAATGTTTCTTCACAAAATTAACCACATATAAATCTCAATTAAGAGAAGAATCGGACTTCAGCAGAGGAAGTCACATACACTAAGCAAAGGCCTGTCTAGCTTCTCATATCAGAGCAATTTAATGCAGTGAGAGTAGTTAACATCAGCTAGTTGCTTTTCTAACTGCTGCATCTACTTAGCAGCTCACCACTACTTATTTTGTGAGCCTGATGTTAAACGTGATTTGTTCTCCTTAATTATCTGTCCATGCACTTTAATTTTGCATTGCTTCTTTCTAGGCAATTAAAGCCTTAAGTAACTTATTAGATAATCTTAACTGTCTGGTCTTTGTCTCTTCTTGTCCTTTTTTGCTGTCCTTGTTTGTGATTGTAATTTAAGCAGAATTTTAGCTAATATTTGCCCATAAGCTTAGATTTTTGGACCTTAGACCATCTGATACAGTAGTCCTTTTTTTTTTTTTCCTTATCCTACATTGTCTAGAAAAGTGATGAAGTCTTGAGCTTCTGCAGGTTTAGGCATATCACTGCTCTGTGGTTAGGCTAGCTGAAGCACTCTGGCAAATGGAACTACATTAATTTAATGCTCTGTAGTGCATTCACCCTGATTTACTTCAGGTGATACAGTGCTAGTGTATAAAATACTTAGTGTCAAGTAATGCTTTTTACCAAACTTTCACTATACTAAAACTTTTGGAGAGCCTGTTTAAAGAAAGAGGCATTGGCTGTTATGCCAGAGGCTGTTAATTACAATTATTTAAAGTAGCATCAAGGAATTACCATGTGAAGTGGTCCTGCCAGACAGGACTACGGATTAAACAAGTGTTTGCTGTTTTTATTGTAATACCTTCACTCCTTTCATTAGGTTGGCTGTTTTACCAGATTTTTGCATGTTTTTGAAGATGTCAAACGTGTCACATATTCTCCTCTATTTTAAAATTACTTTCAAAGTATTTTGAAAACAATGTTGTAGATCTTGAGTATTTCAGACTGATTTGTTTTAATTTCAGTGATGTTATTTTGGCTTTAGGAAAAATAGTTGTAGAGATGCTTATTAGTATTAACTAAACAATTTTGCGTTTGCCTTACTGTTTTATAGGTGTGACACTGTCACTAGTGCTGTCATGATGCAATATAGTCGAGACTTAAAGGGCCACCTAGCATCTCTGTTCCTGAATGAAAACATTAATCTTGGGAAAAAGTATGTCTTTGACATTAAAAGAACGTCAAAAGAAGTTTATGATCATGCAAGAAGAGCTCTGTATAATGCTGGCATTGTGGATCTTGTTTCAAGGAGTGACCAAACCCCACCAAGTTCCCCCCTTAAGTCTTCAGAGAGTAGCATGAACTGTGACAATTGTGAGGGTCTTAGCTGCCAACAAACAAAAGCTCTGCAAGAGAAGTTGCGGAAGCTAAAGGAGTCCATGCTTTGTATGGTGTGTTGTGAAGAGGAAATAAATTCAACCTTTTGTCCCTGTGGCCATACAGTGTGTTGCAAGACCTGTGCTGCCCAATTACAGGTAATTACGATACCATTAAAGCGTGAGTAAAATATGTGCAAGCTTGGGTTTTCTGAATACTTGCAGCCCTGGATTAATATGTGCATGCTGATGTTAGTAAAACCAAGTTTTAAAATTGCTCTCAGTGAACTAGGTCTCAAAGGACATTCCGTTCAGATGAGTTTGAAAGATAGGCTTTAGCTGGGCTAAGTTCTACTGTGGTGAGAGTAAGGATTAGCTGGCATCTTTCTCAATGTCCTGTGTTAAATATGGAGATAATGGAAAAGTAGTCTGTTGTGTAAACAGTGTTCAGTAAGAGCAGGGATTTTCAAAATCTGAACTAATTTCTTAATTTTTTTCTTTCCAGTCATGTCCTGTTTGCAGATCTCGTGTAGAGCATGTCCAGCATGTGTACTTGCCAACCCACACTAGTCTTCTCAATCTGACTGTGATATGATCTACGTATGCATTTTAAACCCATCATGTCCTTTTTTAAACTGCACTAATATGAATTGCAACCATTGATTGTGAAGAAAGCAATCACTCTGGCACCAATCCATGATCAGAAGCAAAAATACTGCATTTTTGAACATAAATAGTCTTCGCTCAGCATGCCCGAGATGGTTTGGGATATCTTTCATGAGCAAACCTGTAACTGATTCACCTTACTGAAAAGGAAAACGATGTGTAAGTTTGTAGCATGGCAGTGTTGCCAAAAAGCTAGGGAGCCCTGGAGAAAGGTGGTGCCTGCATTGTTATAGCCAGAAAGAGCAATGCAGCCTTTTATTTTACTTTTCTGATTCTCTTCTTAGTTCAGGCATTCCATTTATTTTAATAGTAAAAATAGCTTTTACAAATATCAGTTTAGTATGGCTTGTAGCTTCTGCTTTTAGTCAATTGCTTTAAAGGGGGGAGAACACTGGAAAAAAAAAGTGAAAAGGGCTCATCAAGCAGCTGTGTTCAGTTTTCTTGAACAGAAAATTCTGATGGTGTAGCTTTCAAGGGAGAACAAGTTGATTAATTTCAAAGTGCTGAGGGTAGATCAGGAGAGTCTTTTAGTTTGTGATGATGCCCTGTGGAAGCACCATTAAGAGGCTTCATCCACAATTCTCAGTTAGGTCAAGTATTCCCAGGTTTCCCACATCCAGCTTGGATGGTGGTTGCTGCTGCTGCAGTCAGCTGCCATGAAGTTGGGGATTGATATCAAACTGTTAATTGTGCACTGTTATTTTCTAAAATAAGGGTCATGCATAATTTTAAATGCTTTCTTTGGTTAATGTCTTTATTGGCTAGGTTTATTACTTGCTAAAATGGTTTTTAATCTCCATCTCCCCCCTCCCATGTGGGCATTTGAGACTCCAGTTTCCTAGTGTATTCTCCAGGATACGGAGGGAACTAGAGACCGTGTTTGGGTGCAATACTGGCTTATTCAAAGCTAGAAAAGTACACTGTCACTTTACTGAATCTTTCTGACTATACTTTTCATATTGCCTTAATGTAGCAGTAATGTGTGTTTATGCATCTGTTTCTTTGCACAGACATTTTGTCAAAATATTAAAATTCTACTTTTTTATGACACATTAGCATATAAACCTTACTCTAAGAGGGTATTTATTTTTTCACTTTGTAAAGAAAATTGTTTCCTCATGAGGCAAGAGCTTTTGTCCTATATTGTAGGCAACTTCTGTCTTTTTATATTCAGATTAATAAAGGACTTTAAAAATCTATTTTGTGTTACAGGGCTTTTTATTCTTAAGTTCTTCTGTGGCATTACTGAACTGAAAAGACAGTATGAAGTGTTGATGCTCATCGACTGGATGTTGTGGGTCATGTTCTAAGAGGGAGGGAATAAAGCTTCTTCAGGTGTGTAGAAATGCTGAGGGAGCAAAGAAAGTGGCATGAACAGCCACCTTTGTTTAGGCAGTGTGCTTTAAAACAACTATCATCTTCCAACTACAATAGCCTCCAGAAAGTTAATTCTGGAGGCTTTCCTGTGGTAACGTGGCCCAGTATATGTGGTATATCCTAGTGAACAATGGAAAATGCAGATGAAATAGGGTTTTGGAGCTTAAGTTCTGTTTGAGAAAGTTGCTTTTTTGCCTGAAGCTGTTCCTCTGATTCATCTTTTACTTAGGACTCCTTTCATGTTCTGGAAGAGAGCGGTCCTCTTGCTTAAGCACTGGTAAGCTGTTGCTGTAAGATGGGGCTAGGATCAGAGCAAAGCTTTCTGGAACCAAGGAGGTAATTTGTAGAGAGTGTTAACAAAACTCACTTTACTGTGTTCCTATGTTTAAAAAAAAAAAAAACACCAACAAAACAACAACAAAAAAACCCAGAGCTAATCATCTTATTGTTAGGGCAGTTCATCAGCAATTGAAGCTTGAGGCCTTGGACTTAAAAGTAAGTTTAGGTTGGATCTGAAACGAAGTAGAACTTCATCCTTAAGTGACTGGGTGCCACTGAACTTGCTTTCAACAATAAGTTCTGGGCAAAAGAAGTTGTATTCTTCCTGTATGCCATTTACAGGAAGAAATAGGTATACAAGTACTTACAGAGAAGGTTGTCCAGCTCTTGGACCAGTGTAGAATGATGCTAAAGCACCCTCACTTCCTGAAGATTTTGTTCAGTGCTAATACAGTCACATCAGTAACATCTAATCCATCATCCTATGGCAGCTAGCTGAAATGGATTGTAAATTAATTAAATAGATCTTAATATAGGTAGCTTGATTAAAAGTGTTCAGCAAAATCAAACTTAAAATGGGCAAATAACTTCTAATTACATTTGCTGTGTAATTAGACATCCCAATAAAAATAATTCCAGTAGATTGAACTCTAAGTTAGGGTTTGACAGGTTATATGATACAGGTGAAATTTCAGCAGAGCCTGTGATTGTAGGTATTTTCTGCCTTGTCTTGCCAATCTAAACAGAGGATCAGGTAGGAGAGCCTGAGGACAGGTTCAGGCAAGAGTCTGTCAAGTTCTGTATGTATCTGAGGCTGTTTGAAATCTAGGTCTGTATTGGCAAATCTAAGTGTGGAGCAGGAGCAGAGGCTAACAGCTCTTTGCAGTTCAGCACACTCTGTAACCAGCATTTTTAACAAAACTATTTAAGTTTTGGGAACTGAGAACCAAGTAACCTGTTATGAACACTACAAATCACTTACTGAAAGCTTCATTTATAGGCAGGATTCAATGGGTTGCAGAGAAAATAAGTGGCTTTAATGTGTTCAGATAGCTTTCTTCACAAGTGCTTGAAACATGGTTGATCATTAATATTAGTTTTGCTTAATCATCTGAAACTGCCGCAGTGTGCATTGCTCAATGTTTGCAGTTCCAGTACGTGCTCCTGTGAGGAGTACTGTGCCCAATCCATGTGAGCTGTCAAGAGCTGTGAAAAGAGTTGAAGGAAATAACAGGAGATCTTGAACTCTGTGCCATGTGGTTGTACTTCACAATGGGTCTGGTCTCCTTTGCCAAAGTCCTGTTGCTACTACTGAAAGGCTTTGAGTGTTGTAATGGATGTCAGTGGAAGAGAAAAAGAGCACAATAGTTCTTGGGAACAGCTGGAGTTTGCATCCTTAATGCTTCTAGGAGCTGAAGGACTGATCATAACGCTTCCTCTGCTGCTTCTCACACCTTACTTTTGTGTGTGTACCAGGCCTTTCTAGCAAAGTCAGCTCCTACCCAAGAGTTTATATATTAATGAGGATAATAAAGTTGGGAATTTAGCTGTAGTTAAACCTGTGCTACCAGGGCTGGGAATGTCCACCCCTCCCCTGCTACCTGCCTGGCTTTCATCCTGCTGCTTGAGGGAAAAATTCAGTCTGCAAAGGACTACAGAGGCAGGAAGCTGAGATGCTTCATGTTGCAACCGTCAAGAAAATGCAGCAATGCAAAAATGTTAAAAGGCCAAAGAAATGTAGAATTGAGGCTTTGGTATTTGAAAGTTATTTTGGTTTATTCCCTGAGTGCCACAAAAGCATTTACACAACAGCGTTCATATATTTTAAGATTTATTTCCTTGTTAAGTCAGCGCTGTTGTGTTCCCCATGGAATGCCCCTGGGGAAAATTCTCATCTGCCAGCCTACGCTGTTCCACTTCACAGCAGTGCACTGGCACATTGATCAAAGATGGAGGACGTTCACTGCTCAGATTTCCTGTATAGGGTCTTAAGCAACAAGCATTCTGCAGAGTGTTAAATTATGACTTGACAAATCTTAGCTTCAGCAGTGCCTGGTCGAAGATCCTTCTTGAATTTCCCTTAGAGCCTTCCTGTCTCCTCCATGGGTGGTAAAAGCAGTTGTGGTTTCGGTGCCCTTTTGTTTTCTGCAAAGGGTGGTGGGATTTAGGAAGAGGTGTCAGGAATAATGCTGAGAAAGGGATTTCAGAGCCCTGCCTGAAGGAACTGCTTCTTGCTGCAGTAGCTAAGAATTATATGCTGTGCTAGGTGTGAATACCTGGTGGGAACAATGATTTCTTCCCATGATGGGTTGGGATGGGAAGTGTCTGGAGCAGGGAAAAAGGGTCTGCTGCTCCCTTGGGCTGGCCAGCAGGCCTGTTGCTACCAAGAGCAAGGGCTTTCTGGAGCTAGCCAGCAGCTAGCAGTCAGAATGCTCATGCATACAGAGTTCTTGAAAGATAAAGGTCAAGCAAACAGACCATTCCAGCTTTCCCAGATCTTAATATCAGGTCACTTGCTAATTTCTTGCCAACCAAAATGGAGAGTGTTTGCCAGCTGCTTGGAGCCTGGGGGAGGGCAAGATGCAAAGCAGGTGGAGAATCAACCTACCCCTTCCTCTGCCTTCACAGAATCACAGTATTGTAGGGGTTGGAAGGGACCTCCAGAGATCATCGAGTCCATCCCCCCTGCCAAAGCAGCTCCCTAGCCCGGGTTGCACAGGTAGGTGTCCAGGCGGGTCTGGAACACCTCCAGAGAAGGAGACTCCACCACCTCTCTGTGCAGCCTGTGCCAGTGCTCCAACACTGCACTGTGAAGAAGTTCCCATGCACATTTATGCAGAACTTCCTATGCTTCAGTTTGTGGCCATTTCCCCTCATCCTATCACCACACGCTGCTGTGAAGAGTCCGGCCTCATCTCTTTGCCTCCCATACCTTAGATATTTATTCATTTCTTCCCTCTCCTCTGTCACTTGGTTGAGTCTTCCCACTCTTTGCTGACCTTTCCTTCTTCCTGAAAACTTCTCTGTTCCATCAGCAGTGATAATTGGGTTCCATCACTGGGCAGAGTGGGAACAAAATTGGTAGAGCTGAATCTTTCCACTTAGTACTGGGCTGCCGGAGCAAAGATGTCTAAAACTTCCTTTTCAGGGTCACTTAGTGGTAGGAAAGCCATTTGCTGGGTACATACAAGGTGTTCATTATTGGTGTTTGTATTTATTTAGCTGATGTCTAGCTTCTCTGCTTCTTCAAAGCAAATCAGTGCAGGTAATGATAGACAGTAACATGGCAACGCTTTACACAAACAGGCTTGCTGGAGCCAGATCTTCTTCTCCTGCCAGAAAGCTGTTTGTCAGAGAAATCCATGCATCTGGCACCCAACTCCAATCAAAGCACTACAACCGTGGGAATTACAGAGACATCGGCAGCTCATCTGAAGAAACAGTATTTGTTTTCCTTGTTTAGAACTGTAGATAGTCAATAGAGGACCCTCATTCAAACAGTAACAATGATTGAAGTAAACCAGCACAAAGCTTGGACTGTCACTCCAAAGCTGACCCACCTCTTCAGAAGCCAGAGCTCCAATGTGATGATACAGAAAAGACATCCCCAGCAGCAAACAAGCCCTCAGGGTGCACTGACATGCTCAGTATTTGACCTTAACACTCTTTGCCCGTGCCCCAGCCTTATCTGGAACTCTTATAAACTCCTTCAGTTCTGCTGTGGTTTGAGCAGTTAACATCCACTTCAGCCTCTCAGAGAGCCACAGAGTGAGCTGAGACCACCAGCCTGCCTGGAAGAAACTTGCAGTGCCAGGGCACACTGACAACACATGTGTTATTCATAAGGGCAGCAGCAGGTTCTTTACATTACATTTAGTGCACTGAAAGTGGTACTTAACCATCTTGTTGCTGGGGTACTCCTATCTTGGGGAAGATGTGCATTTGAACTCCTTCTAGGGATGAAGTACATAACTACAGCTACTCTATTCCCTGGGTGAAATATCCCTCTACTATGATAGGAGGCGGATGAGGACTCAAACTTCCCCACTTTGAAAAAAAGGGAAAGGGAAGGGGAAAGGGAAGGGGAAAGGGAAGGGGAAAGGGAAAGGGAAGAGGAAAGGAAAGGAAAGGAAAGGAAAGGAAAGGAAAGGAAAGGAAAGGAAAGGAAAGGAAAGGAAAGGAAAGGAAAGGAAAGGAAAGGAAAGGAAAGGAAAGGAAAGATTGATTAGTTTTTGCTGTTAGGAATAATTGCAATCACTATCAGGCCATGTGAAAAAGTAAAAAAGTTGCTCTCCCTCCTGTTGATAAGCTCCCTTTTAAGAACTGGAAGGCCAAAATGAGGTCTCCCCAGAGCCTTCTCTTCTCCAGCTAGACAAGTCTAGTTCCCTCAGCCTTTCCTCACAGGAGAGGTGGCCTACCCCTCTGATCACCATTGTGGCCCTCCTCTTGACCTGCTCCCACAGTTCTTTCTTACGTTGGGGTACTGTTGTACAAAAGACATCTTAGGTCTTAGATAGGTTCCAGTGTTCAACTACTGGCACTTTTCCATCGTGCTATGTTCCTAGCAAAAGGATTTTCTTCAAAACCCACTCTTCATGTCAGGCAAACAAGGCCATTATTGCAGATGTTTTCCATGTGTGGCAGGAAGCTCTGTGGGGTGGAAAAAATGAAGCATAATACCAAAACATGAGCACCGTCTACCAAATGTAAAATCTGCAGCATAGTTGTAACTCATCTTGAAAATCGTGCCCCTGAGCTAAAGGGGAACATATGACTGTGAAAAGCAGAACTAGCAACAGTATGGAACAAGTGACAGGAAGACAAAGACAACTCCCCAGCAATCAAATACATTTCTGTGGTTTTTAATAATAAATGGAACCATGTCATATGCCTCTTTTCCCACATTTAGCTATGCAAACACCAAATTAGCAACCCCAGGCTGCTGAACCTTTGTGACCTAACATCAGTCACACCACAGAGAATGTTGCATTGGTGGTGCAGACAGAACCCCCTTAGCTAATTCTCAGCCAAGTGCCATCTCCCTGGATTGTCTGGTGAGGATTCAAGTCCTTTGCCATCTCACTGATGCACATTTTTTCCCAGAGCAGTGTGGAAGGGGTACAGCAGTGTTGTTGAAACACAGCACCTTCCTGCACACCTACATACTCTACAGTGAGAGACACTGATGCTCAGAGGGGTATGGTCATTCTCTTGGGAGTTTCTCCTCACCATTGCAGACTCTCTGTTCTACTTCCTCTGCAGCTCTACTGAAATACATTTCTGCCAAAAAAGATATACTGTGTGTGAAAATTCACTTTGGGTTGGTGTTCTGTTCTAGTAACATACATGTGTTCAAAAGGAGAAAGCTGCGTATGTTGGTGAAAGGTGAAATATCCTTTATCTTGTGTAAAGGATATTTTAGTTTGTAGCTTTGTCCAGGTTAAGAAAATTATTGTAAGAATGATGTCATCAAGCTTGCTATACTCTCAGAATAGACATTCAGACAGGCTTACATTTAGCTTCTGTGTAGCACGAAGTTTCAGTCATTGGAAAAGGCGTTTTTGAAAAGTATAGCAAGTTGTTAAACAGGAAGCTATAAGTCAAATTGTTCTGCTAATTCAGTGATGATTTTATCCATCACCAAATGTTCACCAGATGGAAATCTCACCTTCAGCTTCCACACAGCATCCAATGTAAAGATTTGCAGCCCTGAATTATGGCTGCTGCTGCATGCTTTGCTGCCTCTTGCATCCCACACTGCACTGCATAGTTTCTGAAGGTTTGATTCTCTGCCTTCACTATCACCTTCTACCCAAGGATCTCAGTTTGTTCACCCCTAATCCTCTTGCTTCCCCTTCTTGACAAAGCCCTGCCCATCTCCTCAGGCTCACTCATGCTACACATTGTCCTCTGCACTCCTGATGCTTGAACCCAAACACTGGGAGCAGACCATGACATACCAATGTGTGGCACTGGGATCTCTGATGAGCTGAGCATCAAAGAAGCAGAAGACAGCTGGATTTGCAGGTGCTGTATGGTCCCAAGACAGGGAGAATTCTCTGTCCTTTTAAGGAAGAAGCTAAATGGGAGATTTTGCTAGTGATGTTCTTGAATCTATGGTGTCTTTGAGAAGAAATGTGCACGTGGCTAACCCACCCCGGACAAGAAAGACTTTAAGATGTTACCTATATAGTTTCCAGTAGATGAGAGTTGCTAATAGACAGATCCTTCCAAACATTTATTTCTCTCTGCTGTGTCTTAGCCTGCAGCAGGCTCCAGTCTGGACTGGAATTTTTGGTTCTTATCCATTCATCTAACAGCTTAATTGTGGTATTCCTTCTTAGATGTTATCTCAGTAGATATCACGGTTTGCCACAGAGGCAGAACCAAGTTTGAGGCCAGCATTCAGACTTTGGATTTCATCTGTAAGGAGCAGTAGAATGAAAGCAGGTAAACCTCTGATTTGTGAGCTCAGTGCTGGGTCTGCCACCTCAGCAGCACTGTTTGGTTATCCTTCTCTTTTTTGCTAAATACGAAGACGTGTTCTTCCCCCTTGCTGTCTGTTCCTGACACTCGTTTCTTCCTTCTGATTGGTACACTGAAGTATCAGGTAATTACTGCTCTGGCATTTCCATCCTTTGGAAAATGCCATGCTCTCCTCCAAAATGTAGATCTTCCTGCCTAAACAGAAGTGCTCCTGGTGAGTGAGTTAGCTTTGTTTGTTTGTAGTCTTGTGTTTACTCCTCTGAAAAAGAAAACACTTTCAGCAGACTTGCTCAGGGCTACAAGAAGTGATTCATAAATCCCATTTCAGTGTGCAAGTCTTTACGTGATTATTAATTAGGCAGAGATATCCCTCCAAGCCATACATTGCCATCAGTTCTGCTACAACCAACTGATTCCTAGTTCTTTCAGACTCCTAAACCAGCTGGACTACAAGAGGAGCATGTCTGAGGCACAATTTCATGGTGGCAGAGGCACAATAGGACCTTCACCTCAAACATACGGATTCATGTAGCTCTGTCCATGTCTGGACATGGCTCTCGCTGGCCTTTACCTTGGCACAAACACAGCGCAATGCTGGCAGGGATGGAGTGGGGCAGCCTCTGCTGCTCCTGAACACTGCGGCTTCTTCTGCTGGGCAAAGGAAGCAGAATAATAAGCAGACTGGTGAAAGGCAGAGCAAGGGGTCTACAGAGTACATGTGCATACAAGTGCTTGTATATATATATATATGTATGACTGTTACTGCTGATGCTACAAAGGAAATTTTTCATTGCTCGGAGACAACAATGACCTAGAAAATGGAGCAGGCATCAAGAGTAAGTGAGATGGAAAGAATCTAATCCTCCTCATTAAACTGCTCACTCTTCAGCAACAGATGGTATGCTTGGGAGTGTTTGCTGTTAAGAAAGTTAGAGCCCTGGACCAAAGGGAAAATAGAATCCACATTTAACTACTTGCATATGTTGACTTTTGGAATCATTTCCAGTCAGTACAACATCAGACATCCATACACTGACTCCTGGTTTTAGTCTGCCTCTGCTCATCCATTTGTTTGCTGTTCGTTTGTCCTGTGACCCAACATGACAGCAAAATGTTTGGTACTACTTTACCATAAGCAGTAGACAAGCTCGGAGAACTGTGTAAAAGAAAGGAGTGCTGCAGCTCATGCTAGGTTTTGTACAGCAGAAAAATTTTATCATAGGCAGGCAGGAACAATTATTATGTCTGCCTCGCATGCTATTCAAAGTAGCTGTGCCAATTTGCATCACTCAAAATCTGTTTTACTGTGTTGCCTGTCTGATTGTGATTGTTGGATATTTTTTTAAACCTCAATGAAAGCATTCTAAGAACGACACTGAGAAAAAAATATATATCATATTGTCATCTTAAAAATTATCACCTGTGCAAATCCTTCATGTACCACCAAATTTATATAAACACGTGCATTCGCTTATACCTATGTATCTATGCATACAGGTACATGCATTTCATTAGGTGAAGGTTATTTTTCTCTCTACTCTGCCTCCAGTGCTGACAGCCAAAGCTGCAATTCCCAATTCCTCTGGTCGGGATACACCATCAAAACTCTTTCTCTGATATTGGCTGAATCCCCAAGGTACTCCTGGAAAGGAAAAAATCAGCCATGTGAAGTGATGGATGTGCTGTCTTACGGGAAACGGCAAAGTGATTTCCATTAAAATATAGCATTAAATCTAGCTCTTCTATCCCGCTGTGAAGCAATGGAAAATTATCTCATAAGGAGGATATTTCTGTGGTTTTGAGAGAGCTTCACAGCCTCGCCTCTGTCACTGATACTGTCAAAGCAGCACACTGCATGCCTTGAAGTGCTGTGCGCTGCACAGCCATAAATCCTACAGGGGTTTATGCAGCAGGCTTAGTGCTGTCAGCCCCCACTATGACGGGCTGTAGTGCTGAATGAGCGCATAACTTGGCAGGGGTCACGCAAGGTAGCAGGACCTTGCAACAGATCACACGCCTTCAAACAGCATTGCATTTTCTGAGTGCTGCTGGGTGAGCAGCCTGGGTGCCATACTCTGTCTGTATCATTTAGTTTTGCCCTCGACTGTTTCTATCAAGGATGCATCTGTGCAACATTCTGGGAAGCAGAAACATTTATCAGGCATTTTGTTGCCTTGTTTTCTGACCCCCTAAAAGCTACCTGTCATTTCCCAGCACCCTTGCCAAATCTCAGTGTGGCTGTTTTCAATATTTGCTAAAGCTGTGCTAATATGTGTGCTGAGCAAGCCCTCCTGGCCCAAGCTGACCACTTGAAATTCCAAATTAGCACAAGGATTCTATTTCACAGGCTACTGGACGATGGGAGATTTCACCTCGCTTGTGAATTTCTGAAATAGGTCAGAGGAGCAGATGGCTTTGAAAGAAGAGAAAAACAGAAAGGGCAGGGAGTCAACCTCCTGCTGTGCTCCTTGGATGAAGCCCTTTCTGTCAGGCTGAGGGCTCACATGAAGTTAGGTGCACCTGGCACCACGTATACAATATAGAGCATCCCGAGAATCTTCCTGATGTAGCTCCAGCAGTGACCAGAAGAGCCAGCTCCTAAGCATCTCCAGTGGGGACTCCGAAAAGAGCAGCAGAAGGAGCTTGACACCTATGTGTCTGAGGGCAAGAGAAGAACAGTATTCCATTAGCGTGACGTTCAAGCTGTAATTAAATATAGGCACTGCCAACTGCAACATCTTTTAGATAACTGAGCAAGAACATCACTGGGGAAGCCACCTTGGCCTGAGGTATTTTTCTCACTTCTGTAGACACAAACTGAAGCATAGGAAGTTCTGCACAAATGTGCATGGGAACTTCTTCACAGTGCAGTGATGGAGCACTGGCACAGGCTGCACAGAGAGGTGGTGGAGTCTCCTTCTCTGGAGACATTCAAGACCCACCTGGACACCTACCTGTGCAACCTGGGCTGGGGAGCTGCTTTGGCAGGGGGGTTGGACTAGATGATCTCTGAAGGTCCTTTCCNGATTTCACCTCGCTTGTGAATTTCTGAAATAGGTCAGAGGAGCAGATGGCTTTGAAAGAAGAGAAAAACAGAAAGGGCAGGGAGTCAACCTCCTGCTGTGCTCCTTGGATGAAGCCCTTTCTGTCAGGCTGAGGGCTCACATGAAGTTAGGTGCACCTGGCACCACGTATACAATATAGAGCATCCTGAGAATCTTCCTGATGTAGCTCCAGCAGTGACCAGAAGAGCCAGCTCCTAAGCATCTCCAGTGGGGACTCCGAAAAGAGCAGCAGAAGGAGCTTGACACCTATGTGTCTGAGGGCAAGAGAAGAACAGTATTCCATTAGCGTGACGTTCAAGCTGTAATTAAATATAGGCACTGCCAACTGCAACATCTTTTAGATAACTGAGCAAGAACATCACTGGGGAAGCCACCTTGGCCTGAGGTATTTTTCTCACTTCTGTAGACACAAACTGAAGCATAGGAAGTTCTGCACAAATGTGCATGGGAACTTCTTCACAGTGCAGTGATGGAGCACTGGCACAGGCTGCACAGAGAGGTGGTGGAGTCTCCTTCTCTGGAGACATTCAAGACCCACCTGGACACCTACCTGTGCAACCTGGGCTGGGGAGCTGCTTTGGCAGGGGGGTTGGACTAGATGATCTCTGAAGGTCCTTTCCAACTCCTACAATTCTGTGATTACAGTGGCACAAAGAGAAGAGTCACTGTGACCACCAGGTGTGTCTGATGATTGCCTTGCATGAGTGAAGAGGCAGCACCACATGGAAACCCATCTTGAATTCCTCTTGGTTGTTTGTTGTGCTCCTGCCTGTGTGCAACAGGCACAGTACACAAAACCAAACATTTATATGGAAAAAGTTCCTGGGAAAACCCAACCCAAGAATGGAATTTTGCTTGGCAACCAGAAAGCAATTAGTATTAGCACTGTTTTCTTCTCTCAAGAAATGAGTTTCACCATCTAAGTTGGCCACCTGAAGCAGGTCTGCACTTAGGGCTCTGCCTTTCAAGTAGCAGCTCAGTCTCATTTGACCTCAGCCAAAAGCCTGAGGCTTTTCTGCGTGCCAGTTTATCTGTGTCCTAATTTCATGCTAATAGTTGCAAAAATCAAGAACTGATTGTTTATTTATAATTGATGAGAGTTTTTTCCAACAATAAGCAATGAATTTCTTAATGATATTCAAATCAGCTGTACATTGAGATGGAAATGGAGGATTATTTTTGTAAAGATATCAATAGTCGATGTTAGCAGCAGCCTGGTCTTGCTTCTCTGTCAATTCTTTCAGTGTATGTTTTCCTGTTTGTTTGTTCGCTTGTTTTTTTAAATTTTCATTCCAGTTTGATTTATATAGAGAAGGAAGGCAGAGTATCAATGTACAAAGAATGTATCCATGCCAAATGATTAAATCATGACTTCAATATGAACTGCAGAACAATAGAGTAATTCATCTTATCACCAGCCTTGAAGAATGGATTAAAAAACCTTATAAAATTCACAACAAAAGTTATTTATGAAAGAGGTGACATAATACTGTCAGTAAAGTACATGTGAAGGAAAAGTAAATGCAGTGCTAAAAAAGGAAGAAAAATTCACAGGCCGCTCTTCATATCAGCAATAGTACTAATAGTATTTATTTGTTTGCAATTAATTCCCGATTTGTTTTGTTTATCAAATGTCATAGAGAAAGGGAATCAGTTGGTCAGCAAGACTGACACATGTCAACTAATGTCCTCAGGGAAGACTGTCATCTGTGCCATTATGTTTGACCTCATTTGTCTGACTCGATTTGACAATTTAGGCTGCTATTTTTTCTTTCTGCCTTCTGCACAAGGAGCATCTGCAGCTTGAATTCACCTGGTTTCACATCAGATCCCACATGATCATCCCCAGAGGTGTGGTTTGAAGCTATCTGATGGCTACAGGAGCTGGGGTATGTTTGATGCACAGCTGGAGTAATTCTTTTGGCGTTGTTTCTTTCAAAGGGTGCCTACTTCCCACATGTCAAGGTGCTCTGAAAACCAGCTTCATGTGCCAGAAATGGAAATAATCAGGTTGAAATGATTCAACGCTATGTACCAAATAAAATGCAACTGCAGATGCAGCTGCAGATAAGGCACTTCATGTTACTCATCATCCATACTAACCACACGAGTTCATGTTGCTCAATATTACTTGTCTGAAGTCACAGCAAGCAGCACAGAAGGACTCAGATTAAGAACTGTGCTCTTTGGAGATGTCTTTATTTTCCCCAGATGACATCTATGACTTGAGTGATTTGGAAATGCCACAGAGAAGCCTGAAGGAATAAAATTTAGAAAAAGTAGAGAAATTACCTTAATGATAAAGCAGCCAGGAGTGTTTCTGGAGCCTCTTGTAGTTTGCTGGTATTAATGAATTTTGTGACATTTATTGTGTTTTTCAGGCTGTAGCCTCTTAGTGTGTGAGAAGCCCTTTCTCTAGAAGGAATTAAGGTTAGGGTTAAAGAGGCACGGGAATCATAGGGTCATAGAATCATTTGAGTTGGAAGGGATCCTCAAATGTTGCCTTGTCCAACACCCCTGAAGTGAACAGGGACACCTACAGCTACATCAGGATGCTCAGAGCCCTGTCCAGCCTGACCTTGAATGTCTCAAAGGTCAGGGTATCCACCACCTCTCTGGGGCAAAATGTTGCCTTCCTTTCCAAAACCCCTGACACAGTTTACTGTTCCAAAACTACACGTGGACTTTCTTAGAGGATGTGGACCAAAAAGGCACACTTATTCTCGCTTTCTTCAAACGAAGATGGAGCCTGCTTCTCACATTAACCCAGCAGAGCATACAAGTCACCTGCTTTCTTCTGTATGGAGGCATCTGTGACCTGGAGGAGATGATACGATGAGAAGATGAAAAACATTTAAAGAACTTTCATGATCACACAAGTCATAGATTGAGGTGATACACTGAAGTGCTTCAAGAAATACTGTACTCTTTAATGGGCTGTCATTTGAAATAGATTCTACTCAGCAGGTCTTGGATCCAGTGAGTCATTTCTCTGCCCCCTTATTCCTTAACCAAGGCTTGCAAAGAAATATTTCTCCAGCTCAGCACTCCAAGGCAAAACTACCATGACTGACATAAAATCCTCCAGCTACTTCCATGTGTACTTCTGCATAGTGATTTCTATGGAGAGAAGAAGGTCTATAGAATCACAGAATCATTAAGGCTAGAAAAAACCACTAAGTTCGTCTAGTCCAACCATCAACTCATCACCACTGTGGCCACTAACCCATGTCCCACCGTGCCACATCTACTCTTTGCTGTTTACTTTTTTCCAATGTTCTCTCAATAGCTGGATCTGAAATGATTTGTGAGTTGGGTTCAGTAGAAAGTAGAAAAAAAAAGACTTGGAAATTTCCAGTCAGATACATGGGCTTTTTTTATATCTGATTTTTTTGATAAGAAGTTGCACGAGACAAAAAAAGATGACAGAAAAAAAATTTAGTGAATGAGCATAATAAAAATCCCACTTGATAAATCATTTGGCTTCTGGAATTTTGACAGACTCTGTACAAAATCGCTCAGTAATCAGTTGCTTCCTTCTGCAACTGACCTTACTGGTGTTTTATAAACATTTATTCATTTAACATAAACTCCTCTTTGGAATGAAAATTCCACCTGCATCTTTAATTACATTTTCACTTGTGTCCCAACCCAGAAGAGCACGGGAATATTACAGCCTATTTCCACAGTCAGGTGTCTGAGCAGCTGGTTCATCACCTGGCTCTTTCCCCACAGAGCCCACCTTGGAAGAGGGGGAAAGCACCTTGCTGGAAAATGGAGAAAACAGGCAGTTTTTNAAAAAAAAATTTGTTTAGGGGAAAAAAAAAAAAAGACAATTTTAAAAAAAAAAAAAAAAAAAAAAAAAGGAAAAAAAGAAAAAAAGAAAAAAAAGAAAAAAAAAAACCTCGAGATTTTGTTGCAAGCTAAAAGAAATCAGAAGAGTTTTCAAAACCTCTGTTCATTTCTAAGTTATTTATTAGTCCTGCTGTGCCCAAACTCCCACCCACCCACGCTGCCTACCTTGCCACCTGCCCCTGCTCTCGAGTGAGTCATTTGTCTTCCCAGGCAAGAGCACAGGTATATATAGCCCCTATAATTCAAGAGTTTCCTCTAAATTCACAGGGAGGCAGTAGTACAGCTGCACAGGCACTGTTTGGGATGAGAAGTCTGAAGGAAATAGGGCAGGCTATCCTGGTGCCCAGCATGAGCTCTGCAGCACTAAAGCTGATACTGAAATGAATTACAACAGTCAGCTCCAGCTCATTGCCTTTGATCTTTCTTTACAGCTGATTTGTAGGAGTGTTTCTGGAGTTTTGTGTGCACCTGAGCATAACACCAGCAGGCAAAGGAACTCATACCATACACTGACTTTTTATGACTCAGAAGACAAAAAAGCTCCAAAAAAGCTTCAGGTAAAACCAGAAAATCCAGCATGTATAAAATGGAAAAGGATAGATGTCTGAAATATATGATCTCTAAAACACATTTCCAACACCACGCTGTCTCTGCCGTGTTTTGCACAAAATAGGTGGAGGCAGGCAGGAATCTGGGAGGCATGAGCTGTGATTCAAGGCTGCAAGTGAGCACCATGTAATCCTGTATGCTTCTGCAGTCTCAATGCTCACAGCCAGGGCATGAATCTGCATATGGGCTGAATTTAATATGCATTTTTCAAAATCAAATTAATACATTTCTATAACATTAAAAAATAAATAAATAGAAGTACTCATTTTAGAGCTAAATCGCTGACTTTTTCAGTCCTTCTCTTTCTTCAGAGGGACTGACATCATCACCCCTCATGAGGACAGTTGCACTTTGCAAAATGAGTATCACATCCTGGTCCTGATACAGTTTTGGTTAACAGCTCTGCAGGGCTGTTGGAGTTGTCCTCATTTGTCCTTTTTACTTTAGGGCAATTCCTCCCCTCATTTTGCCTTCTTTTTTTTTTTTTTTTTTCCTCCTTTCTTTATTCATTTCACCCAATTTGGACAAAGAAGCACTCACGAAAAAGCTGTCTCTCATTACACGTTGGTAAAATCAGGACCTCAGCCAACCTGTTGTCCTTATGAGCTATTAAAATAGCAATAAGAATCAAAAGGAAAATATTTGCATATCATGGGGAGAAAAAAAAAAAACAGTAAATCCAGTTCATGGACTTTAATGCTCCTGAAATCCACAATTCTGCATTACTTCAGTTTCATATGCAGTTTTAATGCACAATCCTGGCACAAGCAGTTTTCTCCCAGACCCAGCAGCCCCCAGCTCTTCCCCTGTCAGGATGCACCCTGTTGGTGCTCAGCAACATTTTCAGAGCTGCACACAGCATCGACTGCCTGGGAACCAGCAAAATCGCTTCTCGCTAATCCTCAAAGCTTGCTTGAGCAGATTTGCTGGCACCATGCCTGTGCTAGAGGACAGGAACATTTAAAATCACATAATTTTTTTTGGCTCATTGAAACCATTCTGTTGCTTTGTTTTTTTCATTGCCATTCAGCTTGATTTGCAAGCAATTTTCTCAATGGAGCACTTCGCAGAGGTTGGGAGTGCGCTGTGCTCAATGCTGCATCCTAACCATAAGCCTCGTTGGTGCTGCTTTATTTTCTGGCACTGTCAACTTGTGAGTAATGCTCACCTCCCCACTTCTGGCACAGACCCCTTCCTACGCGGTCATCAGATGCCCAGTGAAGCTTACTCCATTCAGACAGATTCTCAACTCCTTTTTTACAGCTCACTTTCGGATTCGTTGCTGCTTGTTATTGCAAGCCTCCGAGCGTGCTGCTGCTGTGCATTTTTAAACACTTACCCAAATGTCATCTCTATTATTTCCAAACTCTCAGACTCTTTGGGGATAGCTTAGATGCAAATGAGCTGTCAAAGAAAGATTACTTGAACCAACATTCAGAATGACAAAGGCTTACAGCCTTCATGCACAGCTCACGGCTTCCAGCTTCCCACTCAGCTGCTATTTGACAAAACCAAGGGTTTATATGCTCAGTCCAAAAATGTGCTTTCCTTTGTTACTGTGGGTCACAGTTTCTTTATATCAAAAGATTTAAATCTCTCAGATCTAGAAAATTCTGATTTCTGCAGCATCTCAGCAGTTGCTCAGCTACTCATTCACCCCACACGTTCATTGCAACTAAAAATGCATTGCCTGCTGTCCTCAGCACAGTGGAGTTGCTTCTTCCTGTCCCACACTGTTTGGGGTTGTTGCAGAGTTGTGTTGAAAGGGCCTCTCTTCCCAAATGGAGGCCCAAATTTAGCAGGCTCCATGAGGAGCTGTGACGCCACTGCTGCAAGCAAAGAAAGTCAGTGAAGATGGTGAAGGGTCTGGAGCACAGGTCTTATCAGGAGCATCTGAGGGAGCTGGGATTGTTTATTCTGGAGAAGAGGAGGCCCAGGAGAGACCTTATTGCTCCCTACAGCTAGGAGAAGAGAGGTTGTGGCAAGGTGGGGATTGACCTCTTCCTCCAGGTAACAGCAATAGGACGAGAGGGAGTGGCTTCAAGTTGCACCAGGCGAGGTTCAGGTTGGATGTTAGGAAAAACCTCTTCTCAGAAGAGGGGTGATATATTGGAACAGGCTGCCCAGGGAGGTGGTGGAGACACTGTCCTTGAAGGTGGTCATAAAATGGGTACATGTGGCACTGTGAGACATGGGTTAGTGGGCATGGTAGTGAACGGTTGATGGTTGGTTGATCTTAGAGGTCTTTTCCAACATCAGTGATTCTATAATTCTGTGAAAAGTGCAGTTTCCCAGAGCCCAGTTTTGTAACTGCAGGTGGCACCCCTGCCTCTGCTATGGTGACACATTTTGCTCAGAGCTGGTTTCTTTAGTAGGAAATCAGAGAGCCCCAGAGGCTGAGGAATTTAAACCAAATTCTGACCTGCTTTAGCAGCGAGTGTTACACACAGGAGATGCATATGCTCATGCACTCAATTAAAACAGGCTAGCAAGCCAAATTTGCCTGTCATACAGCCACTGACGTCAACAGAAGGCCCTCTGTGCTTGAACAGCAGCTGTCACAATTTGTTCTGAGTAATATTTAGTCAAAATCAAATGAGGGCAGAGGCAGCAGGTATTCTGCAGTTATTCTGGTCCAGCAGTGAGTGGGTCCTGGAAGAACAGGGCTTGGGGTGCACAAGATCTGCTTAGCTCTGACTTGCTGTGTTTGCTAAGAGCCCCCCTGCCCACACTGGCAATGGTCCACAGGATGTCTTTTTCAGCAAGATAATGAAATGCAATTTAAGAAGTAAACACATACACCGCACTTTTCATCCCAAGAGCCTGAAATGTGCACCTGGGCAGTAATTAATCTGCTTGGCATCTCTGCAAGGTAAAGGAATATTTTTCCCCTTGTGTGGAAACTGAGGCACAAGGAAGTGGAGGATCTTAGCACAGGTCAAAGAAGAAATCCATCACAGGAGAAAAGAGTTTTTCTAATTGGTTAAAACCATGGGCTAATGAGTACTCTCTGTAATTGATGAAGATGTGTTCTGTACATTTCATGGTTTATTCCTGCTGAGGGATGTTCTGTGCCCACAAAACTGCTGCACCAAGGCCAAATATTTATCAGTATGTCATACCCAGTTGGTTCTCAGCCCAAATCACTGCAGTCTGTAACCCCTGCCAGCGTATTTTTTAGCTTTATGGATCAAGAGCATCAGGTTTGACAACAGCTAAGGTCCCACAGCACCTTCAGTGATAACAAGGAAAAGTACAGTGCAGTCAAATATGCATGCCATGCAGTGCTAGATAAAAGGGAGCCATGAGACAAGTGCTGATGCTGTTGTTCACAATATACGAGGAGGAAAGGACATCATTTTTGTATGTGCGTCACTCCTTGAATGTGTCTAGTGGGAAAAGCCTTAGTACTTCCAGGCTCATGGATTTCTGCTCATGCCCCACTCCACAGAGGAATGTATACCAGCACTGCTGTTCTAGGCACCTCGCTTTGAGGTCTGCTTCTCATTTTGAGCAGGGTCTTCTCACTCAGACTCAGCCTGGTTTATGCTCCCACTTTATTCTGCACTTGGTTGGTGGGATCCCAGCACTGTGATACATGTGACCAGAATCATTGTTGGCCACGCCCTCAATAGCAAAGCAGGGATGTACGGCATCCCTAGAGGACAGGGAGGGCACAGGGCCTGCACCACCCTGACCCACCTAGTGACCTCTCCTTGCGTCGTGCTGGCCAGGAATGGCGGTACAGTCCTCTCAACTTGCCCAGTTAAATTTGCTCCCTTAAGAATGAATCTTGCTGACCTAGAAAATGCAGCAGGAATGGATATGTCGGTTACCAGGTTACTGCTGTGCTTTGCAAAATCACAGCCAGCTCTTTCCTAAGGGATGATCTTTCGCTTCCTGCCCCTAGTGATAATGTTCCCTGCAAGCACAGGGATAACTGTAGTTTTAAGTGGATTTATTCATGACAGGGTTGAGACTCCATCACTGGGAACTGGACACGACAATAACAACTGTGGAGATGAAAGACTCTTTTGCAAAAGATCCTAAGAAAGATTTCTGCAGGAATCCAGACTACATCCCTCCAGCTGAGCATTGGAGAAAAGTCTCAGTGGGCTCTCAGAAGAACCCCCAGAAACTGCTGCAGCCACATCACCACATCTGTGAAGAAGACTTTTATGTGTTGCAGGGAACGGAATGACAGAATTTTGTCTTTAAAGACTGAGAAAATGCCTTGGGCGCCTAGGCAGTGATTGTTATTGACGTTAGTGACTACACTGTCACCAGCATAGAACACTCTGCCAGTATTCCCAGGCAACTTGGAACAATAGCTGGCATATTGTGCAGTTTGTCCATTTGCTTACAAAGCTGCGGTAGCTCTGAGAGTCAAAAGGGACATTACGGATCTATAACCTATTGTTTGGTTCACTGCCAGAACTTCTGGCCTTTTGTCCTGTACTCATCACTTTCTAGAGTTTTATGTTATTCTCCTTCAAAAGTACTGCAGCACAGAAGAAATAGAAAATTTGAGAAAAAAAAGAGAGAATTTTTTATCTCAATAAGTATTACAAAAGCTGCAACACTGGATGTACTTTCTCTTTCTTGAATCAATTCTAAAGAGGGATTTTCCAACTAATCTGCATTCGTTACAGAACTTGGAGCATTTCTACCATTGTGCTGCAAACCTAGGAGATCATGTGGCAGAATTTAGGCTTCTCTCCCTACAGAGTACACCAGTTCTTTGTTACAATTGTGGAAAATTAAAAGGGAGAAAGAAAAGGCTGAACACAGGCTAAGAAAGACTACATACCCTGGGAGCTAGAGAGAGTCATTTGTGGCACAGGTTTATTTACCTTCACTCAGTTAACTTGTGTTAGCAGAGAAAACTGCCAGGTCTGCAGGCAGTGGGATAGTGTCTAATTAAACGGCTAACGATGCTATTAGCTGGGGACAACAAATGCTTTTCTTTTCAACTGGATCAGTGTGAACTTCTCCAGTGAGCATCTATGGAAGGGCTGAGCTTAAAGGGTGTAACACTTCTGATTTCTGGATTGCTGAGTAAGAAAAGGGCTGAAATCAGTCGTGCGTGGGGAACATGGCAGCAGGGCACTACACAGGTGAGCTCAAGGATACGGATTTATTTTTATTTCCTGATTCTACTAAAACTAGGATTGTATATGCTAAGATCCCATCTGAAGAGAAAAACACTGGAAAAAATATGAAGATATGAAACAAAGGGTATTTCACATAACCGCTGGATTCTTTTTCACATTTTGATTGTTTTGGTTATGACTCAGAAGTTTGACTTCTCAGGCCACTCAGTATTTTGTTTACTGGAAAAGCCTGTTAGTACTTTGGACAATGTGCATACAATGATTTGAGAGCTGTTTTAGCAGAAGTACACTGAGTCCTGCAACAGCACATTTTTCCTCATTGTTGTCAATGTCCCAGATGCATTCAAGGCATTCACACCACACCTAAGAGGAGCTAGAACTGTTCTACTTGGCTGTGCACATCACTGATCCATGCACAGCTCATGCATATGGACTTGTTCCTGCATGTGTGCTCTTCCCCAACAGACTTCATGCAAAGTACAGATGCAAAGTAAATCCAGCCACCTCCGGAAGGTAAGACTTGCGTTTCCCAGCATGTCCTGGCTACCACTTGAAATGTTGTCCTCCATTGAGACGCAGGCACTATTCACATATTTCTGTACTAAAAGACATCTGAGCTAGTGCTAGCATACAAACTCAGGGGTCTGCAAATGCTGAGCACATCTGAAAATCAGGTGTTTCATTTTGGTGCTTGTATACATCTGCTTTAGGAGCCTCAGAAAAGCCATTCATTTGCAAATTTAGTTCTAAATATTTTATCATGTCTATTCCCATCAGAAATAACTGCGCAGATTAAATACAAAACGCCTGTAGAGTCCTCAGATAAGATACACCACTGACACAGAATGTATTGTTAATTATGATTAATTATTATTATTCTGCTGGCTGACAGGCATCTGACTGACGGATACTTCCTAATCCCTATTCTCTCCCCAGATTTACTTCCTAATTAGTGTCTTCTAGAACCTTGTAATCACACGCCATGCAAATGAACTGTATGCTATCTAGCCAGACAGATTACAGTAGATTGCCTGACTTCCCCTTTCGCAAACAGGCTAGAAAAAAAAAGAAACCAAAAATTTACACGATATGAACTGTTATTCTCTGTTACGGGAAAGAAAGAAGCGGGGAGTGTTCTGTGCAGTGCTGAAGACACAAAGCAAGGAGCTAGGACTGTGATACAGGAGTAAAGCTGCCCTCTGCAGGCTTCTCCGTCATACAAAATAAACTAAGGTTCAGCATCTACAGAGAAAAATGAAGTGGTTCAGAGGTAAGGGGAATAAATTGCTTTCTTCTGTGATGCTAGCAGATTGCCTTAATTGAGGAAGAAAAAAAAAGGGAGACATTCATTTCCATGTGCTCTTAGCTCCATGGGTCAGGGCAATATTTAAAGATATCTTCCAGATAGTGCATGCCAAAGTGTGAGGTTCAAGTGCCTGTGTACATATCAAAAATACAAAATGGTTGAGATGGGAAGGGGCCTCAGGAGGTCCTCTTGTCCAACCCTCCTGCTCCAGCAGGGCTACCTAGAGCAGGTTGCTCAGCATCATGCCCAGATGCTTTGTGAAGAACTGAGTTTTCACTTTGATATCCCCATCCATCTATGCAGGTGCTAGAAGCACCATTTCCTTCACATCCCCACTTCTCCTGAAGGTCACCACTTCAGGAACATACAGTAGCGCAGAGTGTCATTCACAAATGTGGGACACACTCCCTCAGCCATCAAAAGGCTTCAGTACAGCATTTTCAGCACTGCTGCAACTCCCTTAAGAGAGAAAGCACAAAAGACGAGTGAATCAGAAAAATAAACAGCATTTCAAATCTTCACCAATCTGTCTTGTCAGAGTCTGTTGGGCCAGCTCTAATACTAGCCCTCTGAACTGAGGGTGTTAAACTAAGTGACCAAAATGGAACCATGCCTGTTTTATTCAGTACAAGGCCTCCCAGCAGATGGTTTGCATGCTCAACAAGTACTCCCTGACAAAGCCATCCTGGAGCAGGAGCCAGCTTGTTGCCTGGAATAAAGCAGCTCAGGAACCTCCCTGTCAGGACAGCCTGGTGTTCCCAGTGATTGAAATTCCAGTCTAACTTGGGAGAAAACTGGCTGCAGATATCTCAAATGGACTCCAGTTCAACCAGTGCTCATACATAAGAAGCCCTGAGTATAAAATAGAATTTATAAACTGCACATAAATTGCTTCCCCCAATCACCTAATGAGCACAGATTCTGTAGGGGAGCAGGCACTCCTAGTAGCACTGCTGGGTACTTGTGTCATGAAACACAGTGACACACAGCCACACACACCTGCTCTGCAGTCCTCCCAGTCCTAACCAAAACACNGATTACAGTAGATTGCCTGACTTCCCCTTTCGCAAACAGGCTAGAAAAAAAAAGAAACCAAAAATTTACACGATATGAACTGTTATTCTCTGTTACGGGAAAGAAAGAAGCGGGGAGTGTTCTGTGCAGTGCTGAAGACACAAAGCAAGGAGCTAGGACTGTGATACAGGAGTAAAGCTGCCCTCTGCAGGCTTCTCCGTCATACAAAATAAACTAAGGTTCAGCATCTACAGAGAAAAATGAAGTGGTTCAGAGGTAAGGGGAATAAATTGCTTTCTTCTGTGATGCTAGCAGATTGCCTTAATTGAGGAAGAAAAAAAAAGGGAGACATTCATTTCCATGTGCTCTTAGCTCCATGGGTCAGGGCAATATTCAAAGATATCTTCCAGATAGCGCATGCCAAAGTGTGAGGTTCAAGTGCCTGTGTACATATCAAAAATACAAAATGGTTGAGATGGGAAGGGGCCTCAGGAGGTCCTCTTGTCCAACCCTCCTGCTCCAGCAGGGCTACCTAGAGCAGGTTGCTCAGCATCATGCCCAGATGCTTTGTGAAGAACTGAGTTTTCACTTTGATATCCCCATCCATCTATGCAGGTGCTAGAAGCACCATTTCCTTCACATCCCCACTTCTCCTGAAGGTCACCACTTCAGGAACATACAGTAGCGCAGTGTGTCATTCACAAATGTGGGACACACTCCCTCAGCCATCAAAAGGCTTCAGTACAGCATTTTCAGCACTGCTGCAACTCCCTTAAGAGAGAAAGCACAAAAGACGAGTGAATCAGAAAAATAAACAGCATTTCAAATCTTCACCAATCTGTCTTGTCAGAGTCTGTTGGGCCAGCTCTAATACTAGCCCTCTGAACTGAGGGTGTTAAACTAAGTGACCAAAATGGAACCATGCCTGTTTTATTCAGTACAAGGCCTCCCAGCAGATGGTTTGCATGCTCAACAAGTACTCCCTGACAAAGCCATCCTGGAGCAGGAGCCAGCTTGTTGCCTGGAATAAAGCAGCTCAGGAACCTCCCTGTCAGGACAGCCTGGTGTTCCCAGTGATTGAAATTCCAGTCTAACTTGGGAGAAAACTGGCTGCAGATATCTCAAATGGACTCCAGTTCAACCAGTGCTCATACATAAGAAGCCCTGAGTATAAAATAGAATTTATAAACTGCACATAAATTGCTTCCCCCAATCACCTAATGAGCACAGATTCTGTAGGGGAGCAGGCACTCCTAGTAGCACTGCTGGGTACTTGTGTCATGAAACACAGTGACACACAGCCACACACACCTGCTCTGCAGTCCTCCCAGTCCTAACCAAAACACGACTTTTACCCAGCCAGGCTGGAGGGCCCACAGCGCTCAGCCCTGTTGCCAGCAGGAAGAGAGTACGCGCTGTGCATGCCAGAAATGTTGGTTCCGATCCCACAGTTCAGCTGCAGAAATTCACAAGAACTGAAGAGAAATAGGAGATGAAAATCTAGGCAAGCTATAATTTGCAAACCTGAAGGAGAACAAGGAATGAGCTAAGATCTCCTTCACCTGATTAAGTGATGTCTGGAAGTGTTTCAATGATGCAATGGGAATTTTTAAGTACCAGCAATATATACTTGTCAAGATTGCTTTGTCACACACACACACACAAAAAAACAAAAACCAAAAGCCAATGCCAAGTTGTTTGTTCTGATCTGCCTGCCACTGAAATAGAATTTCACTCATTCAAAGGCACTTACTCAACTATAAATACAAGGTCTAATACCAGCTGAGATTTACCCCATATTTACCAGGAACTGGAGTCCCACTCTGTCTTTTTTATATTTACTGGCTCCTAATAATTTCCTCGATCTGTAGACTTGTAGCAAGAGCAGTGTTTGTGATGTATAGTTTTCGTATGTATATATTCCGTGTATGACTATCACCCTTTTGTTCTCCTAAACACACATTAAGACCCATATTAAGCTCCAGCATCAGAGGAATATAAGGGAATGAACATTGTGTGTGGTGTTTTGTTTTCCCTACTCTGTGCCTCCACATTACAGTCATTCAGGAGGGAATCAGCGTCGTAGCCTTGCTCTCCGCTTTTGACTCACAGCTCTGTGGAGCCCTGCACAGCTGAGATTCAGAAACGATTGCCAGTTCCTCTCTATTAAGGAAGAAAGTGATCATCAACATTTTATCACAGTCTTTTCCCCAGACTTCCTGTTAGTAGCCAACTATAAAGGGAGATTGGAGGGAAGGGGTGGAAACAGAAATCAACTTTTATCGTAACTCCTGATGACCCAGTAATTGATACAATCTTTTCAAACATCCAATCTTGTCATGACAGATAGATCTGTTGACTAAGCCTTTATTGACTTTTTACCAGGAAAGAGCAGGGAATTTAATGAAGGCAAATTAATTATTTGTCCTTATGGTTTCTGATGTAGGAATACAGCTGTTCTTTATCAGTATGAATCGTTCTTAATGTTTCCTAAAGCTCAGTTCAGCTATATGCCCATGATCTTCACATGCCACACTTCTGTTCTGATTAAATATCAAGTGGATTTTAAATATCAAAATGAGCTCTGTTTTGAGTTGTAGAAAAAGGAAAACAAGGACTTTTCTTTGATCTTATGCACATATTTTACATGACCACCAATGGCTTCTATGAATTTCGTCCTAGTCTATTCTTATGCAAGTAAGGGAAGGTAGACTCTATAGTACAGAGTCTGTAGAACAGAATATCCCTATCTGCTATTCTTCAATAGCCCAAGTGTAGGCTTAGGAAAGTAATGAGGAGTAAAGAAAGATGTCTTTTTTTTTTTTTTTTACCAAATTTGGCCCTGGACACAGTGATTCAGGAGCGGATCAATTTCAATGATCAGGAAATCAAATGTTTACAGCCCTTTATTTATCACTATCCTTTTCCCCACAAGCTAGTGTAGCCCCACATATTTCATTTAACAAATTCCACAGGACTTGTTTGCGTGCCCCCAGAGGGACATTGCAGCTCACTGATTTTCTTGACAAGTTCTCATTCTGGCAAGCAATGTACTGCCACCCAACAGCAGTGTCAGAGTGAAAAGATGAGAAGCAGCTTGCAGTTGTATACAAGAAGGTCTAGAAAAAATGGGAGGAAAAATAATTGAGTTAAACTAATGAGTGAAAAGGGGGGAGAAAAAGGGCCCCTCATATACTGCCATTCATCACTTGAGCTCTTGAAGGGCCAGTTGTGAAGCCCAGGGCAGTGCTACAGCAGTACAGGCAGTGGAGATGTGGGCAGAGCTGGCAGCGACTTGATGGTTCGGCTGTATTTACTGTGGGACTGGCTGCAGCTCTAATACAGCGGGGTCAAGAGAGGGAACTGTGGGGGGGTGCAAGTGTCTGCTGGCCCCAGAGCTTAATGAGGCTAATTATTCTCTTTCCCACAGAGTCAGGCAGAAGGGCTCAGAAAAGCAATTGTGTTTTGCCTCTTTCTTTCCAAAGCGACAATGAGCTGCTGCTTAGGTAGCCTGGAGAAGTTGATTATTGGTCTCCTTTAGGCTGTGCTTAAAGGGGAAGAGCCTTTGCCATGCAAACACAGTAGAAGGAGGATAGACATGCTCAGTACAAAGAAATACCCTTACACATGTTCCTTTAACTCAGGATACAGAATCAGCACAGATGTTACAATGTACCACAGGTGAACTGAGGAGTCAAATGGGAAGTTGAACCTGAAGAAGATCCAGAGAAATCTCAAAAGAAATTGTAAGAGAAGGTATTGAGGTTGATAAAATAAAAGGTATTGAGGTTGATAAAAATAAAGAGGCATTTAGTAGTAGGAGAGTCAATTGTGTTCCTGGAGAACAGCCATCTTTGTGTAAGGGGGGGATGACAGAACAGTGATTATGAGTCTACCAGCAGCAAACATTCATGGTATTACTGAGATGTTTCACAATTTAGTCAGGGGAGCTCCAGATAAAAGCAAAACCTACTAGCACTGTGTGTGCTGGGGAAAAATGGAATGAATGGTATCTTATGTTTATATCACATAGGATGAGAGCATCCTGAGGGATCCCAAAGCACTCCATGAACCACATATGGTAGTGACTTCTGCCTTTGCTGAAATATGGACAACAGCCTGAAACATGCCAACTCTTCTAAGTTCAAGAAATGGCCCTGCTGCATAGCAGCTTGGGATGAAGGCAGAGACAGGTAGGCAAAAATCAATATGCAAAATTACGGACAATTTCCTGGGCAAGGACATGGAGTAACAGACTGAAAATATGCATTACATTCCAGAAGAATTAATTATATTAATGCAAAACAGTTTCAGTCAGAACTGGTGCCCTATTGACTCTGGATGCTGTATGCCCACTGGGATGAACGATGCTCCAGAGAGCTTCCCAGCAAGGGTATTGTACACAACACTAAAATCCAAGCAAACATGTGATCTTGAATTTAGCCCTTCATTCTCTTCTAAGAACAAAATCATTTACATTTATTTGCATTTTATTCACAGAATGTATATATCTATCTACCAATTATAAGGACTATTTCAATACAGTTTTTATCACTGGTGAATAGATTTTTAAACATATTTGTTCACAAGTACAAGAGAACAGGTAAAGAGGGTCCATTTCCTCCTAAAATGGAGGAGTGCAATCAAAAAGGTTTACTTGTCCTACTCGATTACTGAAGTGTGGTGGACACGCAGCAGTGTAATAGATACAAACCAACAGCTACAGACACAGATCTAATGTGGCCTCACATGTTAATCATCTTCACTTTTCAAACAGCCTTGCAAAACTGCTGCATATTTTACAAGCTCATGCATTAAATTCTCCCTTCCCTTTTTATCATAATGATATATGAGAATATTTAGCACGGTTTTATTTGCTGTGGGAGCAAGGCAGCATTTTCTAGGTCACTTTAAGAATATCTTTACCATTAGTTTGTGAGGAATTATGGGTAAGAAAGGCATAACAATGACAGCATAGTTGATGTTTATCATAATCCCTATGTAGGTGTGTTAATGAAATAGCATGTGACAGTTGATGAATGCAGCAGATTTCATCTACATCACATTAAATTCTTAAAGCACAATCAGGGTCCAAGCCAAACACGTCCTCTATTATAGAGGCAAATTGTTACATATTCTGCAAAAGCAAAACTTGCTGGGCAAAGCATACAAGATATTTAAAGTCCTGGGAAACATAATGTTAAGTTCAAAAGACATAAGAATATATCTAGTTCAGAAAAACAAAATCTGCTTTTATTCATTGTTTGTAGAGATTAAAGGACAGTGCTTAATACAGTAAACATTCTGTGTGGGTTTTTTTGGTTTGATTTTTTTTTTTTTTTTTTGCCTGTAGATGGTGCAGTTGGGCAGTAAAGTTTCAAAGATCTTTAAATAAAGATTAAACTGGGATCAAGAGTTAGGCATTACCAGATGTTCACAGTTTAGAAACATTTTTTTCTGTTCAAAATTTGCAGCAAGATTTCCATCCAACACAAAAACATCAAGGAAAGCACAGAAAATAAAGAAAATACTATTTGTCTATAGACTGCCCTTTTATCATTAAGTGCCTTTCACTTATCTTGTAGAGCAATGACAGCGTGCTTACTGAAACAGGCTTTAGGCACCAAACCAAAGCAAACATTTACCAGGGTTAAAAGAGACAATGTTCTGACCCTTCTCGATAAGCAGGAAATGGACTTTCAGGACATTAGTTTGTCTTACTCCCAAGAGGTCAACCAAACCCATGGTGTGAAGCATAAGAGAACTATTTTTTTTCTTCCCAAAGCGCAACGGTATTTGTGTTAACCACGTCTATCCTGAGTAATGCAAACTCCATGAAAAACCTGGAACAAGATGGCGATGAATAGATGGGGAGCAGCATGTCAATACAGCTACAATAATAATTTAAGACTAAAACCAAAGGAACAAACAACACAAACAAAACCACAAAACACACACACACAAAACAGTTACAAAAATCCATCCCAAGCCAAACAGCAATGCTAGCATTTGTGCTGCCCCAACACTACTCTGACTTCACTAGTGCAAAGTGTAAAATCAGCTGCTTGAAAGACAAAAACCCTCACACAAAAGTGCTTTTGAATTACCCCCGCTTTGTACAAGCAGGTTGAACTGACACTGGATTCTTGGGAAGCCTTGGGCTAAAAATGATGGATGAAGTTCAGCTGCAAACTTACATTAAAGTTTGAATGCAAACACTGGGGGGGGGGGGGGGGTGTTGCNNNNGGGGGGGGGGTATTGCCAGACCCAGCAGAATCTGGCTTGTTGTAGTGCAATTCTCGTGCACTGTCATGACAGTGAGTGATTTGCTGACAAGAAGCCACCAGCTGCCATGCAGGCAACACAAGAAATTCCTTCTACTCTTACTCATTTATTTGAAAATATAATGTTATTTACTAAGGCAGTTTTTCTACCTAGCTTAACTTGCTGTTAAGAGAACGTGGCCTAGTGTCTTTTGGAAAACCCTGGTAAATCAGCTTAGGACTAGTCCAGACAAAAGGCCTCCATCCTACTGGTCTGAGAACAGGGGACCACATAGCCAAGCTGTCCTATGTTAGAGGGTAACAGGTGCAAAACCAAGGTTACATAAGGGGTTCCAGAGACAAAGAGAGAAATGTAGAAGAGGCCCTAGAAATGCCCATCCCTTCCAAGGAGAGTCCAAGGTGCCAAGGCACCAAGGAACTTCTTCAGAGTTATCAGAAAGAAGAATAGGCAGAGTCCCCTGTCAGACTCCCTACTGATCTCTGTGGTGGTGTGGATAACCGCACTGGCTGCTGCTAGGAAGCAGCAGACAAAGTGACTCTTGGAACTGAAGGCAATGCGTATACAACACAGAGACAAAACCCCATGTGGGTGGAGGAGGAGCTTGAACAGTTGGTACAATGTGGAGTTCTGCCAGGATGAACGTACCCTGAACTGAGAGTTGAGAACTTTCCAGTCTCAGTACCAGCCCTAACAATGACCCTCTGTACGATTTTCATGGCCAAGTTTCATCATGTTTTGGTGGTAACAAATTTTAATGATAATAATGGGAATGAGTCCACTGTATTTGCTGTCAGTTTATATGCCAAATCAGTATAGGCTGCAGTACTGCTACTTGTCTTTAACATATTTCACCCAGTAGTCATATTAAGTAGACAAATACACTGAAGTCAGCAGCTGTACTGCTAGAATGCCAATGTGAGATCATAATCAGTTTAGATGTGTAACTTGCACATGATTCTTCTACTTCATCCTTGAATTTGTCTTTCCCTGTCTTTCTCTCCATGTGACAGGGCTTTAATGATACTTATGACCATCTAAAAGAGTATTTAATTACAAGAATTTTTAAATCCCCTTGAGATCTTACAAGAGAATTATAGAATGGCATGGGTTGGAAGGGATCTCAAAGATCATCTAGCTCCAACCCCCCTGCCATGGGGAGGGTTGTTAGCCACTAAATCAAGCACCAGCTCAAACTGCCCAGGGTTCTGTCCAACCTGGCCTTGAATACCTCTGGGAATGGGGCACCCACAACTTCTCTGGGCAACATGTTACAGCACCTCACAGCCCTTTCAGTGAAAGACTTCTTCCTGACATCTCAACTAAATCTCCTCTCTGTTAGTTTAAAACCACTCTCCCTTGTCCTGTACCTATCTACCCATTTAAAAAGTTGATTTCCCTCCTGTTCATAAGCCCAGTTTAAATATTGGGAGGCTGCAATGAGGTCTCCCTGGAGCCTTCTCTTCTCTGGCTGAACAAGCCCAGTTCCTTCAGTGTGTACAGTACCACAGCATCACATAGTGGCTGAGGTCAGCAGGGACTTCTCGAGGCCATTTGGTCCAACCCCTGCTCAGGCAGGTTCAGCTAAGGCAGGATATCCAGCACCATGTGCAGTCGGATTTTGAAGTCCTCCATGGTCAGAGAGGCACCATAACCACTCGGGGCAAATCATCCCAGTTTTCCATCACCCTCACAATAATAAAAGTGGGCTATTTTAATGTTCAAATGGAATTTTCTGTGTTTCAGCTTATGCTCATTGGCTCTCATCCTGCCAGTCGGTACCACTGAAGAGAAGCTGTTTCTGTATATGGAGCTCTACAGCGGCAACAGAATCTCTCTTCTATCCTAAAAGATGTTTGAAAATTGCCATGGAAATAATCTTATTTTCTTTTGCAGCATGTGGGTGTTAGATGTGATTTACAGAACTATCAGTTCACAATGGATAGTATACAACAGGTTTTGTCCCTTTTAAATAAAATCTGCAGTCTTTTTTCAAAACAGTAAAGCACTTTAGTACACCAAACTGGACCAGCGCATGCCCATACACGCTCCACCATACTCTTTAATTTGTATTACACTCCCTTGGACAACTAGGGCAGCTAGTACTTCCAGCACTCTGCCAGGTAGTCTGAGTACAGTTCAGGCATCAGACTGTTTCCAGTATGCACTGTGAGTGAAACCCCTAGGGCATCTGAACAGATGTTACAACCGTATTCTTGCAAGGAGAAAGAATGGGTTTGGTTCATTCTATTTGTCAGCACATACAGGCTCTAAATTCATAAGCCAAGGAAGGCCAGAGTCTCATTAATTATTAATTGTTATGACTACTTATAATTAGCATTTTAAACCTGCTGAAATCAAAAGGTATGGATACAGACACTTACTCATGAGAAAACTGTACCCTGAATGAAAGGCTGTCCTGCCAAACTCAGTGTAGGCCTGGGGCTCAGACACTGATTAGTAGGATAACTTAATACCTTTGAATTTAATGAAAATATCTCTGGCATGACTCTCTCCTCTTTAGAACAAGTGATCTTCATGCACATGGCTGAAGTCTGCTTGGCACAGCTATGTAGTTCAGGGGTATCAGCCTCACTCATCCCATTTCTGGTGACTATCAAGGCCAGCAAAAGGCACAGTGTCGATGCTGCAGTAACAGTGATATTTTTGAGAAACTCCCTTATCTACACAGCCAAAAGAAATCTGCTCACATTTGCAGGGTTTGCTGAGTTAGGTCTCCTGATCCAGCTATTGGCAAATGCTTTTCAGAGGTGACAAGGTCAAAATTCAAACAGAAAAATAAAAACTATGTTAATTTATTTTAAGAAAACAAGATTCTTTCCCAAACACACTGCTTTTCCTTAACAGTGATATAGCTTTATCACATATCCTGCAGCGTGTTGCTCTTTCCAGATGTGCAATTTTGCTATGAAGTTGTGACACAGAGCTTGTGTGAGCACTTGAATACTTGTGGGAGCAACACTTATACTACTGCTCACCACACTCCTTCAACACACAGCTAACGCTGTTACAGGCTGTCTGTATGGAGCTGTATGAGGCTATAATAGTTTACTGGGAACCACAGCAAAGAAGTCAGCATGTGCTTCAGTTGTCAGCTGTGCATCTGCTGTGACCATCAGGCTACTTGTTTCCGTTGATAAATAATGACTATCTCACTAAACATCCACCCTAGAGGTGTGTCTGGTACTCAGAAGTTATCGCTGACTGGCTTCTTTAGTACAGAGGAGCTGGTGAGGAAGTTATTTAAATTAGAAGAAAACTGAGTATCTATAAAAAGGAATGTTTTTAATGCCATATACATTTAACTTGGTAAACCATGTGACCAACCTCCAGCTGGACTTTATGTCACTGATCACAACCCTTCAAACCAAGAAGTTCAGTCAGTCAGTTTTCTGTCTGCTTCACTGTCCTTTCATCTACTCCAACAGCTTATCTATGAAGATGTTATAGGGGACTGTCAAAAGCCTTGCTAAAATAAAAATAAACAACATCCATTGTTCACACTTCATCCACCAAACTAGAAGTTAGCTGAGCATGAGTTGTCTTGGTAAATTCATGCCAACTACTTCCAGTCAGCTTCTTGTCCTTTATGTGTTTGGAAATAGTTTCCAAGATAATTTGCTCCGTCACACTTCCAGATATGAGGTGAGGCTGACTGTTCTGTAGCTCCCCATGCTCTCCTGCTTGCTCTTCTAGAAGATAGGAGTGCCGTTTGCTTTTTCTAGTCCTCAGGAACCTGCCCATAAATCATAATCTTTCAAAGATAATGGAGGTGGTCTCACAGTAGGACTGGCCAGCTCCCCCAGAACTTGTGGGTGCACCCCATCAGATCTCATCAACCTACACATTGTTTATAAGTTCCCTAACTTGATCCTGCTCTGCTGAGCAGCACAGCATCAGGAGTGGATTTTGGGGGGGGTTTGCAGGTATTGCTGATAGCTTCCAACACCAATTAGCCACAACAGTGCGGACCTTTTGCATGCACAGTGCAGCCCAGGGGCTTCTTTCTTGCCCCTCATCCATTCCTTGAGGTGCAAAGAGAGAATATGGTGCCAATTTATTATTCACAAGTAAATGGTGGGAGATGTAGTATGCTTCTAAAGGACAAACTTTAGTAGCACTGTTATACCGGTGAAGCCTGCGGAGAAATCACCGAGCAAACAGCCTTGGTAATGCAGGTGAGACTGACTGTAATGAGTCTTATTTCACCTGAACATTTCTGTGGGGAGCAGCCCCAATGGCAAAATTCTCAAGGAATATCTTCCGGAGTTGTGAAGCTTAAGGCTTCCTGGAAGCCAGATCCAAGTGTTCTTCACCTGGACATTCAAAACAGCAAGCACCCAAATGTCTGCCTGCTGTATAAAGCCTGAGCCTCACACCCAGTCATACTAAATTGCCCAGGACAGTAGGGCGAAGAGGTTGTAACGAGCTTTGCTGAAGGGTGTTGACGCGTGCAACTTTTAGATAAAAAATAAAAAAAGACAGCACTGCCTCATCCTGTAACGCGCACAAGGAAGAGGAGTCAGCCGCAGCCGCCACAAGAGCCGGGCGGCGTGAGGGGGCGGCGGTTGGTCGGCGGCCATTGGCCCACAGCCGCCAGCCCGCAGGCGGCGGCAGGGGAGTCCCCATGGCGGCGGGTTTCCCCGCCGGCGCGGGCAGCGCCAGGGCCGCTCGGTCACACGGAGGCGCCATTTCCTCCGCCCTTGCTTTGCCCTTAAGCCGCCGTGCCCGCGCCGTGTCCCGCACCGGTGGCTGCGGGCGGGAGCCGCGTCCCCGTTCGCCGCCTTCTCTACACGCAGGCACGGCAAGGAAACAAGAAGGGGGAGAAAGGGCTGCGCGGCTGACAGCAGTCCGTTCCTAATAAAGCGATGGGGCCCGGCAGCCGCGCCGCTCTCCTCGCACCCTATAAATAGGCTCCGTGCGCGGCCCGCGGGCTTTGGCCGCCCCGGCACGGCAGGCGAAGCGGAGCGCAGTGCAGCGGGTCCGCCGCTGCCGCCAGGAGAGCCCCAGCAAGATGCCCCGGGTAGACGCAGACCTCAAGCTGGACTTTAAAGATGTCCTGCTCAGACCCAAACGAAGCAGCCTCAAAAGCAGATCCGAGGTGGGGGCACTCAAACCCCGCATGCTTTCTTTCCCCGCTCAGCCCCGAACTTCCCCAGCCCTCCGCCCTCTTTCCCTCCCCGCTTTATTTTTATCCCCCGCTCTAACGTAGCCGTGCCCTCTCCGATCGAAACGCCCTTTGCGAGGGGGGTGGGTAGATGCGGTGCCGCTTTGGGGAGGGGGAAGGGGGGCTGCGAGTCGGGGCACTGCACCGCTCCTCGGCGGTTAAAAAAAAAGGGGAAAATAAAAGGGTCTGGGGGCTGCCTGCTGCCGACAGGTGCCGCTGCAGAGAGCGGGTGGGAGCTACGCTGCGTGCCGGGTGCGGACTCCGCTGCGGCGGTGCGTCTTCGTCCTGCGTTGTACCGCTGTCACGCCCGCATAAAGCCGCGGCTCAGCCTGCCCCGGGCTGCGAGCCCATCGGATGGCAGCGGGAGTGTCGTGGGTCTGTGCCTTTCGCAGCCATTGTAACCCGTCCCGTGCCCTGCTCGGCCCTGCGTCCCGTTTGGCTCAGGGCTGCTGTGAGCGGGGACATCCCCGCAGCTATCTCTCGCCTCTGCTCGGGGAAGGCCTCAGAAAATCCGGTGGGGATTGCCTCCACGGAAAAGATGGCCGCCTCTGGTGCGAAGGTGCTTTCTGGCTCACCTCGTGTAACCCCGAGGCTGAGAAAGGATTTTCTTTGACTGATGAAGGTTTTACGCTGTGCTGGGGGATGGAAAGAGGATTAAGCTTTTCTCCAGGGGAAGCAGAGTTGTGAGAGACCGAGACTGAGGGAGTGAGGTGGAAAGAGAGGCCTGGAAAGGGCAGCAGGGGTGGTTGTGTCTATTAGGGGTGCATGGATGGGGGTTTGGGATCAACAGCTGAGCCGATCTTTTTTGCCACTGTGCAGGTCTAAGGCTGAAGGGACATTTTCAGTGAAAGGGTCACTTCAGGTTAGCCTTTTGTAAACTACAAGGAGTAATGTCCGGGCTGAGTGTCTCATGGTGTATAGCTACTGCGCACAGGGCACGGAGGCACATCACACAGCTCTTAGGCCCTCTCTGGCCCTTTGATTTCAGCACCCATGGTCTCTGTAAAAGTCACTGTGCCAGCCTGGCAAACAGGTGGAGCTGTGCTCCAGCAAGTGGTACATCGCTCTTCCAGTGCGCTGTTGGATATATATTTAGCAGCGTGCAGGCTGTGGATAGCAGGATTGCTGGGAAGGGAAAATGATATGGGGAACATGAGCTGATATGGCGGGGTTGTAGCGGGTGGCTATGATGAACTGTTAAAAGCATTTCAGATGAGAAAAAGTGCATGTCATGAGGGGGGGGGTCAGTGGAAACTGATGAAGGTTAAGAAATTGGACACCATCACTGAGGCTGTAGCAACAGGAATAAACAGTGTCTGTGAGAACCAGATCTGAAATGGACAGCCACAGTCTGCCTCAAAACAAGAATATAAATAAATAGTGCTGGCAGAGGAACAGAGGTAGCATACTACAGTGCCTCTCACCCAGCAAGCTTCTGCTTTGAGGCTTTTATCAGCAACGGTTTTGCTTTTTTGGTGTGAATGCCTCAATTTGCACAAGGCTTGCTATCTGTGCAGTCAGCTCCTTAGCCAGTCTGTGCTGTTTGCAGCTCTTGTGCTGATAGTTGGTTTTGATTCCATGCACTGTCTTCATTTTCTGTCCTTTCTTTCTCTTTGAAAGGATACCAGAAATCTTACAGTTTGAATTCAAACTGTAAAATTGTTGAAAGCAAGGATTGGACTGGGAGACTGTAGGAGTACAGCACTGTCTGGCAGTGGCATGTTGGCACTCCCATAACCTGTTACTTTGCTGGACTTAGCCTCTGCAGAATGTCCCATGTTAAGTGCATGAGATATGTAGTCCTTTAATTTTTGAGTTGGAATTTGTAAATTTAATTAAGTCCTGGAAGCTTTAATAGAACAGCTGAAGTCTTAGTGTTTTCATATGCCAAAGGTCTAGGTAGGAGTTAAAAAATAAAAATAAAAATCCATTTTATGATCTGTTTTTTTTTTCCTGAAGGAACATTTACTCTTGTTGAAAGCTGGTGAGCAGTCCTAGAATCTGAAGTTATTTTTTGTAGTGCATAGGACAATAAGCTATAAATTAGCTTTTTCTTCTCAGAAAGTAGATTTTGGAGTTGTGGATCTCTGAAAGTACCAGCTCAGCAGCATTCAATAGACAAAGAGGTCAGAAGAGTTGCTAAAGGAAGTTGATATGCTCATCTTGAGTACACATCTGGCTTCTTCACAAGACTAGCATACCATGCCAGAGTGGCTATAGAAAATAGCAGCAAAGGTATCAGCAGTAGCGCTTGTTTTCCATGTGAGAGGAAAAAGAAACCCCAGGACTATACAGTATGGAGAAGAAGCAACTGTGGTGGGTATGCTACAACTCCAGAAGTGAGGAGTGGAATAGAGAAGGTGAAACTGAGAAGTGGTTGCTGGTTGCCTCTCATAAAACAAGATGCAGGAAGCACTGAATGTAGTTAGGAGGTAAAGGTCATGCTTTTTATGTAGTATATAAATCAGCTTCGGAATTTATTGCTATGGAATACCAGAGAGACAAAGTATATAAGTGTTTTCAATAAAAATACTGGGCGAGTTCTTTGTCCATGAGTGGCTATTTACCTCAGTGGATTGGAGAAGTGTTTTTGTCTTCGAAAGTCTCTAAACTCCATCTTGAGACTTGGGAAGGTAGGCTAAGGAAGGAATCTTTTAAGTCTTGCCTTGGTTTTGATGTTTCCTTCCCTAACATTTGGCATTGGATGTTTGGAGAACTAGAGCACCTCATAAATGTGTTCAGCCCCCCGCAGCATTTCTCCTTTTCTTATACTACAAAAGTCTCATTAGTGTAAGTCCTGCAATTATCCTACACAAATACTGTTGTGACAGTATTATCAGCTGAGTGGATAATTGCATGAGATCCCACTAACTGGTTGGCTAAAGGAAGTTGTATATCAAAAGTTACAGTAGATGAAAGTGCAGATCACTGACATTAATGGCCTTATGTTTCCTGTGTAGCTTTGCATCTTGCCTCAGACTTTCCTTAAGTTTACTCATCTTAAGTTAATTTGAAAGAGACTTTTCCCCTGTATTAGTGTAAGGTTGTGGGTCTGGTACCATTGTCTCTGTAGGACTAGTTGTGTGATACTCTTTTTCTCCTTGTTTCTAGTTAATTGCATAAAAAGTGAAGTGCATTAAATGCCTTCCTTGTACTATCTCCTCATTAGCTGCAGCAGAAATAGATAAAACAATGCTATGTCAGCAGGGATGGATGGAGAACCAGGCCTCTCTGATAGTGAATGGGAAGAAGGGCAAGTCTCAGTTAAAATAAATCCTGGATTGTCCTCTAAAGTGACCCTTCACTTACAAGCTTAACAAAATGAGAACCTGTTCCATGATGAGTCAGTGAGACACCAAGTTGTTTCTCTTAAACCAGTGATGAAAAAGTTTAAAATCCCCATATTAATCAGTCAGAGTGTAGCTGCAATATGACAGAGCCCAAAATACGTTGTGAGTATATGATCAAAGTACTCTATTTTTTTATGTTGCCTGTTTACTGGTGCTGATCTTCAGTTCAGGCCAGGTCACTGGCTGCTCCTGGATTAAGAATGTAAGGAATAATGAAACTATGAAAGAGCCTTCATTTTCACTATGTCATTTCAAAATCTAAATAAGTATCTTACTGTTGAGCATTTCTGACATTTCTTTTCCATTTTGCAAGGTGTCGAGCAGACCAGTGGGAGCTGATCAAATTTTGGTATTCCTCTTGTATTAGAGCAAAATACCTGATGTTACTGCAATCATTTGAGAATGCTGAAGAAGAATTAACTTTAAAGGCAAAGGCTGACACAGTTGTAAGAAATTAACTTAGAAATTAGGTTGCCTTATGGTTTAATAAACAAAAGTATGATTGTTCATACTGTATAGCCAGTAGCTATAGCAAAAAGTGAACTTGGTTTTGAATTATTATGTTGTCATTTACATTAAAGAATGGGACAAAGCCATCTATGCCCTTGAGTCAGAGGAAATTCCAACTCTTACTTCTGTGGAGCTAGGATTTCACCCCTGTTTTCTCAGGCAGCCACGCAAACAGCTGAGGTTACTTCCATATAAAATCACCCGCAGTTGTCATTGTCCTTTCTTTCCTGATCTGTCTCTTCCAAACTCATCCACATTGTGTTTGTTGTTCTTTTAAATATCAACCCTCTTCTTTTTCTGCAAGAGCACTCTAATGCAGAAAACAGTACTTCATATTTGCATTTCTTTGTTGTTAGCAAGGCAGAAGTTGTAATTAATATATGAAATTGAGGCAATAGTTGAATGAAGGGAGGAATATTTGAGGACAAGTAAGCAGCATTATTCAAACCTGCTGCCTGTGAAATCAGTCCTAAAACTCCTTAGGAATCAGTCAGTTACTGAAACGAACGTGTGCTTGCTTATTGCAGGTTGACCTCACGCGCACTTTCACCTTTCGCAACTCCAAGCAGACATACACGGGAATTCCCATTATAGTGGCGAACATGGACACTGTGGGGACATTTGAAATGGCTGTGGTTATGGCTAAAGTAAGTCTTGGTTCTCATTTTTACAACAGTTGGGATCCCAGTGGATATGGGTGAACAGCCCTTGTTAATTTTTAGCTACCATTGAGAATGGGGGTGCGAGGAGTTATAAAATGAAGAACATTTAAGGTGTGGTCTTGATTCAAAGCTGCTGTACTTCTACAGCAGCACCGTTGCTTGGAGAGAGAGACCCAGATTAGTGAATTATGTTATTGGGACTGTTTACTGGATGTAGCTCAGCTTCAGGTGGGGGACCTCTAGAGTTTAGTTCTTGATGTGTATATATGTTCCATTGCAGAAAAAGAACTGCTAGCTAAGAATTGTTTTGAAAGTGTGGGTTACTGAATAAAACTGCAGCAGTCAGGAGTCTCTAGTTAATTAGCCTGTGGCCTCAAGCCTCACCTTAATCTCTCGCGGCATATAAGCACAAGCAAAATATTGACCGTAACTTTATTAAATGTCAGAAACCTGATCCTGAAACATTGTAGAAGTATGCTAAGCTACCTTTGGAGAGTTGTCTGTAGTAGCCTGGTCCCTTATTGACTGTTAATCATTGTTATTCTTCTATGCAAGATGAGTCTGTATTTAAAATGGGAATTTCTGATATCCTGTTCGTTATTCCATAGCTGAGGGAAAGATGACTAACTTGGACATTAATATGAGTTCTCTTATTTTTGCTAGCATGCAATGTTCACTGCAATTCACAAGCATTATTCTCTGGAAGAATGGAAACTGTTTGCTGCCAATCACCCAGAATGCCTTGAGGTACATTTTCATACTGTAAATTATTATTGTTTATTGCTTTGTTCTGAACTCACTTACCTTGAGGTCTCTTGGGAATACTGTTGTGAAGTGAGGTGTTGGGGAATGAAGATATTTGCTCTTCTTAAACACATCTAGAGAAGTTGCTTGTCCTGGTTTAGAAAGAGTAGCTCTTTGAGTCTGTTAAGGAAATTCTTACATTAAGATGCAAAAAGCAAAGTATATGTATTCCTAGAGAGGAAAGAGAAGTATCATGAACAAACAAGAAGGAAGGATCTGGGAAGTGGTCTGTCTGCAGGCCTTTTGTTCCTGGTGGAGCTGTGATAGTGTTGGGAAAGGGAGAGCAGACACAGAGACTGTGGGTAGGAGTAGTATGGATACTGGACTCAAGTAGGGACGAGTTTTGAAGCTTGTCGGAGTGTATGTGTCTACCATTTACCTCCTTCCGCCAGTAGAAGAGCAAGTCTCGTTATCTCCAGTACTCCTTAGAGTTTGGCACAGTTTTGAAATGTGTCCTGTTTAGGAAAGAGCACTGCATAGCTGTACTGTATCCTTACCTTAGAATTACATTATGTAGACTATTGAATATAGAATTGCCCGAAAGCCAGTCTGTCTCTTAGGTTCATCAAGATTCCTTATATGCCACTATAGATTAGAAAGTGATCCTGGGAATATCCTTTGGCACTTAGGTAGTTCTTGCAGTTCCTCATCACTAGAGCAGGCTCTCCTAGTGAGATTAAATACTGACTTGCTTTGTGTCCCTTGGGTCTCTGAAGGGGGTTTTTGAACCAACTACCATGGGAACTATTTTTCTCGTGAAAAGAACTCTTACAGAAACAAAGGAGGAAGCAATCTGCTTGTTTTTGGTGGTAGCAGACCCTGGTTCAGCAAGTGGTTTGGACTACAGTCCCCATCCAAACTGAACTGTTGTGTGATTCTGTAGGTCAGGGAAGGATTTGGTGAACTTAAATCCAAATCCCTATCTACTACTCCAAATTTTGCTACTGTTTTCCTGGACATACACCAAGTTAGAACTTCTGTGCCTGTTAGTCTAAATATAGCTGAACCTTTTTCCATTTCAGGTGATTATACTTGACTATGATAAGCCACTTGGGAGTGAAGTGCTCATAAAGCAGTAACCTTGCTTTGTTTTAGATCCTGTAAACAAAACAGAGGTAACCTTCCTGGTACTGCCAGGAAGGCATTTATTTAATACTATATAGCATGACTTTAACTAGTTGCCAGCACAGGTTTCCCTTGAAGCCTTCCCAAAGACTATGCAGAAGATGTTCAAAGGGTATTAACTGCATTTTTTACAAATTGCTACATCATTTTGTTCTCCCTCTTTCCTTCTAGCATGTAGCAGCAAGCTCAGGTAGTGGAAAAGCTGATTTGGATAAGTTAACGAGCATTCTCGAGGCCATCCCACCTATCAGATACATCTGCTTGGATGTCGCAAACGGCTATTCAGAGCATTTTGTGACATTTGTGAAGTCTGTCCGTGCCCTGTTTCCGAATCACACAATTATGGTAAGTCTGTAGAAAGGTTGGAGGGTGTGTGTGTGAATTCTGTCTGTGAAAAGGTCCTGGAGTTTGGCTGATAGGCATTGAGTGCCGTGTAGTAGTTGCAACAATTTGTGTCCTTATTGGAGGAAAAAAAAATAAAAAGAGAGAAAAGGATGCCTGGCTCAAATGTCTTGCTTTCCAGACAAATACATGTGGACAGATGTTCTTCTGAGAATACAGAGGACAGCTCTGTTCATCTCTCAGTTCAGCAAGGTGTTGACTCTGAGCCAAATGATGATGGTTTAATAACATGTTGGCATTGTCAGTCTTCCATTGCTTAAAATTTCTGTTCAGCGTGTGCTCTGATACAGCAGTATGATGTTGACATTTCAGGCTGGGTTGATCCAATTTTTCTACTACTCACATCCTTCTTCCTGCACCAAATGTAACCTCTAATGATAAAAATATGTAGGTTTATTTTGGTGATTCCAGGCTGAGGTTTGCTGCAGGAATGTGCATGTATCTTTGGTCACTTGAGGCCAATAGCAATTTCCAGTTGTTAGATCACAGGCTGAACATAGGCTAACCCTTGTTTATATGAGAGGAACCATAGGGGACTTGTGTAATAGTAAATGAGACCATGAGGGAGCAAAACAGTCACTGCCAGAGCTTTTCATGCCCCTTCTGTGATATTCCTATTCCTTCTCTGCTGCCGTACTTCCTCTGGTCCTTTTGCACTAAGAGTAAGGTGTTTGCATCAGCAATGGGAATACTCGCAGCAAAGCCCTCCTTCTAATTGATTCTCAGAGCTTTTGGTGGAATGAGTCAGAATTTGTTTTCAGAAGAATAGCAGAAATTCTCAAGCAGCAGAATCTTAATGAGGCTACCAAACTTTCTTCACACCGCTGCTGCAAAAGAGTTATGTGCTTAGGTAACACTTTCCCACTTGTTCATGCCAAGCGTAACAGTTCACACATAAAATAAACGTGGCGTTAAAGTGATCATAAGTGCACAGTTTGACTTGTTTCAGTAGGGAACTGCATGTTCAAGCAGCTCAGAGAAGACTTCGTTCTTTCCTCATGTGTCAGTAGAAGGCATCATTCTTGCCTGCTGAATGATGGCAGCACTGGAAAATTGAGGTGATCTGGAGTGCCTGGTGGGGTCCTGGGTTACTGTAGGCTGATAAATAGGCATCTTTCATCACTTCCCAGCTGACATGGAAAGCTTTTTGCTATGTCCCCGTTTCTTATGACTTTGGGGAGAACCTTTGAAAGTTTGAAGTGATAGTTGTGAGTTTTTAAAGCTGGCTGCTTCCTGTACACCGTAGTGAGGGAAGGAGCTGTTTCCTTGCTTTGGAGTTAGTAACTAATGATGTTATTACTCCAGTGGCTTTGGCTTCAAGTGTTGTGGAAGGGAACCTGCTTTGGCAAGGGGGCTGGACTCGATCCCTTGAGGTCCCTTCCAACCCCTATGATTCTATGATTAAACAGAATTAAAAACAAACAAACAAACAAAAAAAAACTAAACCAAAAACCCAAACCTTTTCCTTGTCTGGGCTGGTGAGAAAATTGTAATCCCCTCTTCCACCTCCACACAGACTGTTGACTTTGCTGGCTGAGGAGGGAACTCAACCGAGAAGAATTGCTCTGAAGGCACTTGTGTAAGTGCCAGAATCAGGCCAGATATTAAATCCAAGGTCCTTGTGCCAGTCTCATCCATCTTGCATGTCTGTTCAATGTTTTAATTCCTTTGCTTGTGTACCTTAAGTTTTTTTCTTCCTATGAGTCTTGACCTGAGAGCACGACGTGTTTAAAACATATGCAGCCCTGACTTATTTACTTGCCTTCTCCAACTGTGGCTCCTCTCTCTGATTATGGCTTAGTATGGCTGTTGTTTTTCACCTCCTACAACAGGGATAAACTTTCATTCCTAAAAGCATGCTAACAGACTTGGAGTGTTCAAAACCTTTTCTTTTCCAAGGCTTCCACAGTCTGTGCAGCCTCCGAAATTCTCCAGTTCAGCTGGGGAGAGACACCTATTCCCCATTTCGAAATGAGTTTACTTTACAGTCTACACGAAAATGGCCTTTGAAGATGTTCCTGGCTGAAATACTCATCTAGACTGTTTTTATGGTACTCTGGAAGACATGTCCTGCTGCTGCCTGTTCTCTGGCTGCTTTGAAGTTGTTGTGCTATGCCTGCAGTGTGCTATCTGCTGTTGAGGCTTTCAAACAAAGGAGTTAGCAGTTAAATACAAGATATAAAAATAAAGGAGCTTTCTCATAGCTGAAAGTGATCTCCAGGACCTTGCAGACTGTCTTGTTTGCTTTCCTCGGCATGACCATTCATTCCACAGTCAGCTGCAGTGCAGTACAAAACAATAATCCATTCCCAGGTCTCAGGGAGTATGTGCTCCCAGGGGCCATGTAATGGGTTCAGCTCTGAGGTTGAAATCTGATGTGCAAGGCAACTGTGATTAACGTAGTACTCTCTGGGGCCAATACCCCAGTGTAGATGAAGGATGTGTCTTGCGTAAGTGCTTTTCAAGAGCAAGTTTTTCCTTTTCTAAATACTTTTGTAATTACATTTCCTTATTTTCTTCTGCCCTGGATCTTTTCACTCCTGCCTTTTGTAATGAATTAGATCAGTTTATCCATGGAAGAGAAAAGATACGGAACACAAGTGGGGGCAAAAAAAGGACTGTGTGACTTACCTTGAATTAGATTAGATTGAGGATGGAGGAAAAAGCAGAACTCATGAGAGCCACATGGATTTGGTTCTTCTTCCCAGAATCAAGAGTAGTCGTTCAGTTGGGTGTTCTGCTGTAGCATAGTATCAAATTTTTGGGTTGTACCTCATGTTGATGTTTAAAGCAAAATTTGAGTTGACATTAGTCATGGAGGGATTGAACCTTTATAGCAGTAAGTGTGGTTGATATTTATTAGGGTAATTGCTGGTGTTAGGGTTCTTCCATTTTACTGGAGGTCTCTTTAGTAGGATAAAATATCAGTGCCAGCAAGCTTTGCCAAATATTTATTCTGAATTTTTCTACTGTAGTTTTCTGTTTGTTGTACAAAAGAAGCCATGGTGAAAGGAGCTGAGAGCATAGCTGAAAGGAAAAGGCTGAGGCAGGTTCATGCTTGCAAAAGGAGAAGCCCCCACAAGATGCAGGCCAGAGAAGAAGGTGAGCAGAACTTCAAAACCAGAAGAAGAGGGATACAGGAGGGGCCAGAAATCGTTGTTCTGATTGGAGTCAGTAGCAGCACTTCTCATGGCCTCAGTGGCATCAGAATTCAGTTGGAAGAAACCATGTGGTTGTCTCCTAGTTTTTCTCTGCAACAAGCAGCAGTCAGTCTAGTTATGGTGTTTCCACATGGGCTGGAGTCCCAGAGCAGAAGCCAGCTGGAATCCCAGGGTCAGAGACAGTGATGCTGACAAGGCAGTCTTGGATCAGTCACTGTACTGAGCGCAAACACCCACCTTAATGTGGGTCAGCCTAGCAAAGGGCATCATCTCTATCTTACTGTAAAGCACCCCTTACTTTGGTGGGTGGGAAGTGTCCTTTGGCAGTGTTCTGATAGTGTGGAAGCACAGACTGTGCATTTTCCTCTAGGATTCAAGAAGGAAGTTTGAGAACTGTTGTCACAGACTCTTCTCCCCAGCTTGATCCATTGCCATTTGTCAGCAGCTTTCAATCAGTGCAGCAGTGTTCCTGTCTTAGTCAGTGTGAGTCGATATTTATAGCAGGCTTTTATGAGGCACAGTATCAGATGCCTGACTGAGATTCAGAGGCTCTACCCTACTGTGTTCACTAATTTTATATCTCTGTCAGAGAAGCTGTGTAGCCTTTATAATCCTGTTGGGTGAAATCTTGATGCCACTGAAGTCAGTAGTGAAACTCCCTTTGACTTTTTGAGGTCAGGACTTCCCTCGGGTTTGACCCACAGTTTGGTCATCACGGGTGTGGAATGAGCCAGGGTGATACTCAGTGAAACCTCACAGTGAGGGATGCTACAGCTGAATGTCATTCTGAGTGTGTAAGGCCAGACCCAGAACCAGGGAAATTCGCTAGAGCTCCTAATAGGTGACCACACTGAAAGCTTGCTGGTTAACCTGAGCTTCAGGGACTTGGAGTTGTTACTAATGCTATTATTTTACTTCCAAAAGTAGCAAAGTTAGATTAGCAGTAAAGTGATTACTAGGGTATATCTTTTTTTCAAGAAAGTTCTACAGCAGATGAGTAATGCATTAGTATGTTGAACATTGTTTTTGCTAATATAATACATCTACCAATTATGTTCCCTGACTGCTTTCCCAAGCACACTACTTCGTACAAGTTCCAATTACTTTGCTTACTTTATGAACCTCCTTTAAGATTAACTAAGAATATCTCTTTAGTCACAGTCTTTTTACAATCATATTATCCATCTTTTTTTTTTCCCACTTCAAGTGATCTGGGTTTGTCTTGGTGGTGGGCTTTTCAAAAGCTCTTCTACCTCTCCTCAGCTGTCGTGCTGGCATCAGTGATAAAACACCCATTGGTTTCAGTGGAAGCAGAGGTCAGCTGGATGGGAGAAAACAGCTTTCCCTGCTCTTCAGCTGTGATACTACAGTTCTTTCACATGCAGATAGCTGTATCTCTCTGACAGTGTTTTTTGTCTTCTTAGAGGTCTGAAAAGTGAAGCAAGCCTGTCATGAGTAGGCTGAAGTCTGCTATGTAGAGCTTCACATCTTCCCTGAAAAGTTGTTAAGGATCTGCAGATTCAGGAATACTGGAACACACTGGTGTGTGCACATGCATTCCAGGAAAAAGACGCATGATGGAGGCAGAAGTGCTTTTCCTTGCTAGGATGAGCATTTTGAACCAACGTATGCAGTTACAATGTTCTCTAGCAGTAATTTTGCATTAAACGTCTGGTTAATGTTTCTGAAGAGACAGCTTGACAACCTGCCATGCGCTGCTAATAAGACACTGCTGTTCAGCTTAAATAGAGATTTGATCCTAAATCTCACAGAACCACTGGCTTTAATACGTGCTTGCTCCTGTTGATGAATCTGTCGCGTGTACTCCAGTTTTTCACCAAGTTATAATGTGTTTCACAGACAGACATCTGCCTTCCCAGAGTAGACTGCTTCCCAGCTGTAAGCAGCATGCTCTCTGTCACCTCACCTTGGACTGTGCAGTGCTTAGTATAACAAATTGCCACTGAGCAGAAAGAAAGCAGTACTTAGCTGAAAATGCTATACTTAGGTATTCTCAATTTCCCAACAGTTCTTTTATTATTTCTATTTTTTTTAAGTTCAATGCCATACAGTTTTGAGAAAAGTTAAGTAGTCCTGCGTCATACACCACAAATTGCTGCTTAAGTTTATCGTTGCTTTTTTTCCAGTGCTTCAGATCATGGCTTGCCAGCTGTTTCAGCGGGGAGTAACATTCATTAAAAATAAATAAATGATGAATTAGAAGCCAAAAAACAATAACTGGAGTATAGGCTTTGTCTGACATTTCCTGGGCAGCTCGTGTTAACTTCTGCAGATGTTTTGCTTCAGTACAAATGAAGCAGATATTAAGTGTTTTAGGGTTTGCTTTCTGCTCTGCTTATGTCAGTACTACTACAAACAAGTGCTAAGCCCTGAGAAATTGTTACATAAGAGGTTTTCTCTAGAAATTCAGTCTTTACAAATGAACTGTCTCTCTCAGTGCAAGCTTCGAGTGTGTGATGTGGGCAACTGGAATCATGTTTCATTTAAGTTTAATATATACAGTTTTTGCTAGCTAGGAACATTCTGTAGACATTTCACCGAGCTGGGATCCAAAGCAGACTTGGTTTTGAAACGTGTCTCTTGCAATCTGAGTTTACTGGACCAATCATGAAATTAATTAGAGTCCAGATTGTACCTGTATAATCTATCTAATTTTAGTGGCGTGTGCAGTGAAGAATATGGTGAGCTATATTCTTTCTGATACATAGCACAACTAGTAAAAGATCTGGATAAAACTCTACAGTACCACAATTAGTCTTTGCTGCACTAGTCTTAAAATTTCCTGTGTGTGTGATATTGTTCCTTCTGTCTAGGCAGGCAATGTGGTGACAGGAGAGATGGTAGAAGAACTTATTCTTTCTGGAGCAGATATTATTAAAGTGGGTATTGGACCAGGTAAGTCAAATCCAGTCAAATAAAGGTGGTTTATGGTAACAGAGGTGACTTAGCTGTCCAGATGGAACTAGAATGTTATGCCACAGCTGGCTGCTTGTCAGAATTCCTAGACCACTTGGGACAATAAAGTAACAGTGCCTTTGCTCCATAGGATGTTTAAGAAATACATGGGCAGAGCACTAGTGTGATGTACTACGAAATCTTGGATGTTGCATTTCCAGGAAATATAGATACCTATCGTTGGAAGCACTGATATCACTGTGTTGCTGATATCATCAGTGGTATTTTATGTCATATTTTATCCTTGGCGTGTTTGTTCATGTGCTCCTTTGCATTGCCATTTTTTTCACAGACTGCAGCTGGGGTCAACCTGCAGGGGCTACATTTAAACTGGCTAGCAAGTACCACTGAGAGTGTAGCTGTGAGCAGCCAGTGCAGTGCAGGCGGGTTGTTTACTCTATATTGCCAAATGGTATGGTCCTTGAATGGGTAAATTGGATATAATGATGATGTAACAGAGGTTGCAGTTTTTCCATGGGAGGCCATCAGACAGCAGTAAGTACTGCCAAATAGTTGAAGAATCACCAACAGAGATGTTGCAGTGCAATGTCACAGGAAAGTTCACATATAAAAGTAGTAATTTTATGGTTTGTGGCTTCAGAGTAGAGAAACAGATAAGACTAAATGTTGTGTTGTCCTCCCTGAATCACTGCCAGCACAGAACTTCACAGGTTGACCAGCCAGTGACACAGGTAACAGATGTTCCTCACAGAAGGCCACTTCTTGAGGTCTCTCCTAGTCAGCAGTCCATTTTGTGGATTATGGTAGTGACTTGTTAGAAAGCATTGGGTATGTAAGTATATAAGTATATGCTGTCTCTGTGGAGATTATCTTAAAATCATTTTTTTCCTACTTTGCTGAAATACTTTTGAGTGTTTACACATTGTCAATTCTCAGAAAGATCTTTGGAAACTTGCTTTACTGACAGTTTTGAGTGTACCTGGATGTCAGTTGAGTAAAGAGATTAACTGCAGTTGGGTGAAGAGATTTCACTGCATTTGGTTTAGGATCCGTTTTCTTGTTATCATGCAAACCTTTATGGCCTGTATCCTAAATGATAAGACACGGACCATCAAAAAGCAATCCTCATTTTGAAAATTTCTCTTGAAAAGAAGAGAAGGTATTTCAAAAGATCTATAGCTGTGTTATCATGTTCAAGCTGTAATTGGAGTTTTTATATATATGCCTATACCTTTTTCAATATATATACCTTTTTATATATATATATGCACACACAGTCACACACACACCATATATGTATGCACGCACCCCCACATGTTTTCTGTGATTTTTTTTAAACATATGTAGAAAAGAGATAAATAGAAACATTTATTGGAAATTCATATACTAAAAGCTGATGCTGAGCCTCACTGAAGCGAGACACTCTGGTTCCTTTGTCCCTTTTCCATTCAGGCATCGTGGTAAGATTTCTTTCCCATTAGGCATTAAATCCCTCAGCAGGAAGCATTATGGATGATACCTAAACTGGGAACTAGGGACCTGGAGAAGAGGGGGATGTTAGTCACTTTAATTACAGCTCCCGTGAAGTAGTGTGATAGCATTTCAAAATTAAATTTCCTGTGTTTTCCTTTTATCCATGAAAATAACATTTGCAATAGAGACTTCATGAGAAATAGAACAGACAAATACTTTTTTTTTTTTCCCCACTATTTAAAGAAAGCAGTCTTGGAGGTCTTTTCCAACCATGGTGGTTCTGTGATTCATTTTTTGTCAGCCTAACTGCCTGTGTTTTTTTTCTCTCATTTTCTTGTCTAGGTTCTGTGTGTACCACTCGGATTAAGACAGGGGTGGGCTATCCACAACTAAGTGCTGTTATTGAGTGTGCAGACTCAGCACATGGCTTGAAAGGACATATCATCTCTGTAAGTAAATATCATCTGCTCTCAAATTCCCACTGTGCAAACCATTGCAGAATAGGAGAACCAAACAGTCTGGTACCCTTCATGTTAAAGGCTATCTTTCTGTCATCTCTAGTTGACCCCTATTACTAGCTGCTAGGTAGTGAAGATTTAAAGGAACCAACTTGCTTTAATGTTCAAAAAGACTAGGGCATCTCACTCCTTTTTGTGCTTTTGGGAAGCTGCTTCTTGCTCCCTGAATGGAGTGTGTTGTTACCCGAACAGAATAAGAAGCTTGATAATTCTCATACTGAAGCAAAACAGTACTTTCTACAAGAGATTTCTGAAAAATGAGTGAAATGTAAACATGGCCTTCCCGAGAGAGTAGGACTAAGTGACAGGCAGGCAGCAGAGGGGAAGACAAGGTAAAATGATACATCTGTCTGTGCCTTGGTAGCTGGATGGATTCAGATAGCATCCTCACAGAGCTCTTTGTGCAGAAACAGGAACATTTTAGAGATGGGTCTGGGTGAGCACAGCTGCACAGTTGCCACCGATGCTCTGGGGAAATGCTGAGCCTGCTGGGGGAAATAAAGGAGATACATACGCATTGCCTGCTAATGGCAGCTTCCTGTCTACCAGTAAGATCAGACTCACCTTGCATGGAAATCTATAAGCATGGTCTCAGATTGAGCTAGACTGGAGTCTTCAGTATGTGAAGGTCCTGTGTGCTTAGGCATGTCTAGCCAGTCAGTGTGCCCCTAACTGTACCAGGCTTGCAGAGACTCAGCAGGCTGTCTGTAAGGCAGCTGATAATCAGGAAGGCATAGGGCTGTCCATCATTCTGTACTCACAGGTACCCGTACGGTCAACAATCTCCCTCTGTGGCCATAGGAGAAGACTGCATGTTGAGTTGTAGAGCTACTGTCATGTGAAATCACTAAAAGGCCCAGTGTTGTTTGACTGGGTTGTGACTGGTATCCTTGTGAGGAAATGCCTGTGTTTTTGGGGAAGGAGGGGAGAGGAGAACAAACGTTAGGCAAAGGGCCTGATTGTACTTGGAGCTGTGGATATAATGGAACAAGTAAACAAGTATGGGGTACAGTCAGATCTCTCTTCTCTTTAATGTTAATGCATGTACATTCACTCCTCTACTCGACTACCTTATCTGATTTTTCAGGAGAAAAAAAAAAGCAGTATGTGATTTTATGACTTGGGCAGTATTACAAATGTTTATGCCTTTAGCAGACAGCTGAATATTTATGAAATAGAGCATGAAAGACTGACTCATTACTATGAAAGTTGGATAACTGTATGTGTCGTCCTGATAGTGGTGCTCAGAAACCCATCCTGGTTTTGCAATAATCATTTTCTGCCAGCAGCTCTCTAAGCACTGTCACTTTTCTGCTTTCCCAGGAAAATGTGGAGTGTATGTCAGATGGTTCTGTGCAGTTCTGTTGTTTGTTGCTTTGCATATGGATCAGTTCCTGACCTGCTTAGATCACAGAATCACAGAACTGTAGGGGTTGGAAGGGACCCCTAGAGATCATAGAGTCCAACCCCCCTGCCAGAGCAGCTCCCTAGCGCATGTTGCACAGGTAGACATCCAGGTGGGTCTTGAACGTCTCCAGAGAAGGAGACTCCATCACCTCTCTGGGCAGCGTGTACCAGTGCTCCATCACCCTCACCGTGAAGAAGATCACGTAGTCTCCAGTGAGCCTACATAACCTCCTGACCATTATCCCATAACAAGGGTGTCCAACATCTCTGCAACTCAAATCTCTCACTCGAGCTAATAAGACTAGAGCAAGGGTTGAGAGTATTATGCTTTAATTACACAGTGTGCAGGTAGACACTGATGTGTTTATTGGAAAGGCTGGCCTGCATAGTTACTGCTGGACCTCTGGCAAGACCATTACAGAAGAGAGGTACTGTCCTGAGAGGAGACACCAAGTAGAAGCAAATCTAAGTACGTAACTGGGGTTAATGCGAGAAGTAAACTTTGCATTCTTCAAAATGTCTTGTTACTGCCATTTTGTAGATTTGGGAAGGGGCATACCTTGCCTGAGCCAAAAGAGACCTCTACAGGCAGAGTCTTACCACAGCCATCTACAGCAATTAGGCAAGAGAAAGTGTGCCTAGCTGGTTTATGTCATATTCATATCAAAGTGGCAGCAAGGATGTGTGGGATTCAAAGCCTACCATCTATTTTCAAGTGGATTATAGCAGATGGTGTGGTGTGGGTGTGTCCCTTGGGGTGCTTTATTGCATTTTCTTCTGCTGTGTCCAGCACCTTCATCAGATTGCATCTGTGTAATGTTATGTATGAAAGGAAGTAAGTCCTACTCACAGAATAAGACAACAGTGCTGAGCACAGTATGGGCTCTCTGAGGAACACAACACATTTCAAATGCATACTCTAGCCATACTCTAGCAAGTCTGCTAGGATGGCAGCACAAACTGGGATTTTAAACATTTTTTTATTACTGAAGTGGTCATTTATGATTTTTGGAGCTGATATCTTGACAAAGGAAGCGACAATTTTTAGGCAGACGTATTACTTTACAGTCACACATGGAAGGGGGATGTGAAATTCTACCAGTTACATTTCTCATGCTGAATTATCTTTAAGACTCAAAGCTCACCTTAGAAATGGATCTTTTAATGGCTCACTGAAAGAGGAAACTGCCTAAGGTGCAGGCGCAGTTTCTATCCTGCACTATTTGTCTGGGAGCCAGTAGTCTCATTTTTCATTGGCTTTGAGAAAGTGCAGCAGTGAGTTACAGTGGAGAAGCCATTTAGCAGAAAAGCTCCTTCAAAAACATCCTACTCGAGATAGTTTCTTTTTCTTATAGGTCAGAGAGCTGCTCTGCTAGATAGAGAGGCAGACGTGTGCAAGCCAGCAATGTGGGGAATGGGAAGTGGCCTTATATGCGTGCTCTGTCATNACAACAGTGCTGAGCACAGTATGGGCTCTCTGAGGAACACAACACATTTCAAATGCATACTCTAGCCATACTCTAGCAAGTCTGCTAGGATGGCAGCACAAACTGGGATTTTAAACATTTTTTTATTACTGAAGTGGTCATTTATGATTTTTGGAGCTGATATCTTGACAAAGGAAGCGACAATTTTTAGGCAGACGTATTACTTTACAGTCACACATGGAAGGGGGATGTGAAATTCTACCAGTTACATTTCTCATGCTGAATTATCTTTAAGACTCAAAGCTCACCTTAGAAATGGATCTTTTAATGGCTCACTGAAAGAGGAAACTGCCTAAGGTGCAGGCGCAGTTTCTATCCTGCACTATTTGTCTGGGAGCCAGTAGTCTCATTTTTCATTGGCTTTGAGAAAGTGCAGCAGTGAGTTACAGTGGAGAAGCCATTTAGCAGAAAAGCTCCTTCAAAAACATCCTACTCGAGATAGTTTCTTTTTCTTATAGGTCAGAGAGCTGCTCTGCTAGATAGAGAGGCAGACGTGTGCAAGCCAGCAATGTGGGGAATGGAAAGTGGCCTTATATGCGTGCTCTGTCATTAACCATCATTTGATTGAGTTACCTTTTTCCTCTTTACCCTGCCTGGGTGATATGTCATTGATATTCAGGGAAAAGGATGGCTAAGGGGTTCTTCATCTAGCTACTGCCATACCTTCTCTTTCTCCACACAGAGCACTTTCCATACATAAACATGCCCAGTGGATGTAGATCAGAATAAAGCATACATATGATTGTTTCTACTGCTGAATATACCGTATACTTTATCTATCTTCTGCATAATAGAATGATAAAATAGCTCAGGTTGGAAAAGACCTTCAAGATCATCAAGTCCAATTGCAACCAAACTATACTACCCCAATTCTAACAACCCACTGCTAAGNCATTTCTCATGCTGAATTATCTTTAAGACTCAAAGCTCACCTTAGAAATGGATCTTTTAATGGCTCACTGAAAGAGGAAACTGCCTAAGGTGCAGGCGCAGTTTCTATCCTGCACTATTTGTCTGGGAGCCAGTAGTCTCATTTTTCATTGGCTTTGAGAAAGTGCAGCAGTGAGTTACAGTGGAGAAGCCATTTAGCAGAAAAGCTCCTTCAAAAACATCCTACTCGAGATAGTTTCTTTTTCTTATAGGTCAGAGAGCTGCTCTGCTAGATAGAGAGGCAGACGTGTGCAAGCCAGCAATGTGGGGAATGGAAAGTGGCCTTATATGCGTGCTCTGTCATTAACCATCATTTGATTGAGTTACCTTTTTCCTCTTTACCCTGCCTGGGTGATATGTCATTGATATTCAGGGAAAAGGATGGCTAAGGGGTTCTTCATCTAGCTACTGCCATACCTTCTCTTTCTCCACACAGAGCACTTTCCATACATAAACATGCCCAGTGGATGTAGATCAGAATAAAGCATACATATGATTGTTTCTACTGCTGAATATACTGTATACTTTATCTATCTTCTGCATAATAGAATGATAAAATAGCTCAGGTTGGAAAAGACCTTCAAGATCATCAAGTCCAATTGCAACCAAACTATACTACCCCAATTCTAACAACCCACTGCTAAGTCATGTTCCTGAGCACCACATCCTAAGGGATTTGGAACACATTTCAGGGATGGTGACTTAACCATCTCCCTGGGGAGCCTATTCCAGTGCTTATCAGCCCTTTCTGTTAATAAGTTTTTACTTATACCCAGCCTAGACCTCCCATGGCAGAACTTGAGACCATTTCCCCTTTTCCTGTCACCAGTGAGAAGAGACCAACCCCACTCTTGCTGCAATCACCTTTCAGGTGTTCGAAGAGAGCNCACTCTTGCTGCAATCACCTTTCAGGTGTTCGAAGAGAGCAATAAGGTCTCTGCTCAGCCTCCTCATCCCCAGACTAAACAGCCCCAGTTCCTTCAGCTGCTCATTCTCCAGGCGCTTCACAAGCCTTCTTGCCTTTCTTTGTACCTGCTCCAGCACCTCGATGTTCTTTCCATATTGGGGTGCCCAAAACTGAACACAGTACTCAAGGTGGGGCCTCACCAGTGCTGAGTACAGGGGCAGGACTACTTCCCTAGTCCTGCTCACCACACCATTCCTGATACAAGCCATTGTATTGTGCTCCATTGACCACAGTGGGACTAGCTGAACTGTAAGGGGAAGATTGCCAGACTGAATACAACAGAAGTACTGTCTCATTTTCTAAACAGAGCACTTGATTTTACACATGTAATGAAATATTTTAATGCGTATAGCTTTATTATAGCATCTTCCAGCATAACTGCTTAGTATGTCTTCTTTTTGTTTTCCTTTCTTTGAAGCATTGTCATTTAATTTACCTGCTTCTGTGGAGATATTACAGACAAAGAAGTGCTGTGAATCATCATCATTTGTTCCTTTTATCTTAAATGGTAACACGTGAACTTTTGGAATAGTTACTTAATCTGCTCAGCATTTTGTACGTTGATGGGTTTTTTTGAAACTAGTGATTAATGATGACACAGTAAGACCCTCTATCCTTGTGAAAGCATAAAGCCTCCATCACTGCCACTACTGGGTTAATTATGAAAGTCAGACACAGAGCCACACAACGAGAACAGACAGAAACCCATCGACCAGAGAGCATTTATAGCCAGCTGGTCTCAGTTAGAGTCAGGCAAATTCCTGACACTATTCTTTGAAGATTATTAGACCCTTCTTTCTACCTCTGCTGTTCCTCCCCTGACACATGCATACACGCACTCTCACCCTCCTCCAGGCTTTGACAGAGAGAGAATTGCACAAGCACAGCCCTTAACAGGAGAGAGAGAGATTCAGCTGTCAACCCAGCACTCATTTCTGGAGCTGACAGCAAGAGTGTCTAGCTCAAGAAAAAGCATAATGTGCTAGAGGTTATCAGTAAATGAAATAAAAGCCTTTAAACTTCTGCCAGGCACTGTTTCCAGTGGGATGCCCTTTGAAAAGCCACTCATTTTTGGATCCACCTGCTCAGTTTGTGTCTGAATCCTGTTCTGTGCACGGAGAGGTTCTAACACTCAGCCTCACTGCCACCTACCCGTGTAAGCTGGCTCTAAAATGGCTGCTGGTAGGGGCTTCTGGCTGTGCTCAGCCACAAGTCATATACAGGCACGTATTTCAGCCAGCATGGAGGTGAAACAAAATGAAGTAACCATACAATCTGAGGAGCAGAATCAAAAGCAGGAAGCCTGTCAGCAAGTCCGCAGAGTACCCTGATCTTCAAAGAAATGGGGAGCTCTCTTGTTATGGTGACTTTGTATGATAGATGGATCTTTCATCTGATGCTCAGACCTTTTTGAAACCTAAAAAGCCGTAACACGTGAGCTCTGCTGCGTGCCTTCCTTTTTAACAGCCCTGTCACACATAAATAACTTTCCTCCCCTCAACCGAAANCACCACATCCTAAGGGATTTGGAACACATTTCAGGGATGGTGACTTAACCATCTCCCTGGGGAGCCTATTCCAGTGCTTATCAGCCCTTTCTGTTAATAAGTTTTTACTTATACCCAGCCTAGACCTCCCATGGCAGAACTTGAGACCATTTCCCCTTTTCCTGTCACCAGTGAGAAGAGACCAACCCCACTCTTGCTGCAATCACCTTTCAGGTGTTCGAAGAGAGCAATAAGGTCTCTGCTCAGCCTCCTCATCCCCAGACTAAACAGCCCCAGTTCCTTCAGCTGCTCATTCTCCAGGCGCTTCACAAGCCTTCTTGCCTTTCTTTGTACCTGCTCCAGCACCTCGATGTTCTTTCCATATTGGGGTGCCCAAAACTGAACACAGTACTCAAGGTGGGGCCTCACCAGTGCTGAGTACAGGGGCAGGACTACTTCCCTAGTCCTGCTCACCACACCATTCCTGATACAAGCCATTGTATTGTGCTCCATTGACCACAGTGGGACTAGCTGAACTGTAAGGGGAAGATTGCCAGACTGAATACAACAGAAGTACTGTCTCATTTTCTAAACAGAGCACTTGATTTTACACATGTAATGAAATATTTTAATGCGTATAGCTTTATTATAGCATCTTCCAGCATAACTGCTTAGTATGTCTTCTTTTTGTTTTCCTTTCTTTGAAGCATTGTCATTTAATTTACCTGCTTCTGTGGAGATATTACAGACAAAGAAGTGCTGTGAATCATCATCATTTGTTCCTTTTATCTTAAATGGTAACACGTGAACTTTTGGAATAGTTACTTAATCTGCTCAGCATTTTGTACGTTGATGGGTTTTTTTGAAACTAGTGATTAATGATGACACAGTAAGACCCTCTATCCTTGTGAAAGCATAAAGCCTCCATCACTGCCACTACTGGGTTAATTATGAAAGTCAGACACAGAGCCACACAACGAGAACAGACAGAAACCCATCGACCAGAGAGCATTTATAGCCAGCTGGTCTCAGTTAGAGTCAGGCAAATTCCTGACACTATTCTTTGAAGATTATTAGACCCTTCTTTCTACCTCTGCTGTTCCTCCCCTGACACATGCATACACGCACTCTCACCCTCCTCCAGGCTTTGACAGAGAGAGAATTGCACAAGCACAGCCCTTAACAGGAGAGAGAGAGATTCAGCTGTCAACCCAGCACTCATTTCTGGAGCTGACAGCAAGAGTGTCTAGCTCAAGAAAAAGCATAATGTGCTAGAGGTTATCAGTAAATGAAATAAAAGCCTTTAAACTTCTGCCAGGCACTGTTTCCAGTGGGATGCCCTTTGAAAAGCCACTCATTTTTGGATCCACCTGCTCAGTTTGTGTCTGAATCCTGTTCTGTGCACGGAGAGGTTCTAACACTCAGCCTCACTGCCACCTACCCGTGTAAGCTGGCTCTAAAATGGCTGCTGGTAGGGGCTTCTGGCTGTGCTCAGCCACAAGTCATATACAGGCACGTATTTCAGCCAGCATGGAGGTGAAACAAAATGAAGTAACCATACAATCTGAGGAGCAGAATCAAAAGCAGGAAGCCTGTCAGCAAGTCCGCAGAGTACCCTGATCTTCAAAGAAATGGGGAGCTCTCTTGTTATGGTGACTTTGTATGATAGATGGATCTTTCATCTGATGCTCAGACCTTTTTGAAACCTAAAAAGCCGTAACACGTGAGCTCTGCTGCGTGCCTTCCTTTTTAACAGCCCTGTCACACATAAATAACTTTCCTCCCCTCAACCGAAATGCCCTCATCAGCCACTTTGCTCTGAAACTGAAACGCATGTTTCTAAAATGCTAAAGAACTGGAAGTGCTGTTGTTTCTTTACCAAACCCATAGCAAATGGTGAGGAGTAGGATGAGAGAGTAGTTTTCACTTACCAAAGATCAGATTACTCAATTTGCTGTGATTATCAGATCAAAATCCAGCATATCTGATGGTATGTTTCCTTACTCCTCCTACTGTGACCTTTTAATTTATTGTAAACTGCTGAGAAAGTTATTTTAAATGTCTTTGGTGATTTATGGTAGGGGTTTGTGGTATCTCTGCATCATACAGCCTTTAATTAAAATGGCAGGGAATGACTCAGATCATAAGAGTTTTTTGTTTTCCAGTTTCTGAGATTTAGGAAATGTCAGTCAGAAATTTGCATTGCTGCTGTTACCAGTGGTATTATGGTTACACTGTACTGCTGGGGTAAATGGAATTAGTGTATAAATGCAATAGAAAGGATAACATGAATTCCTTAGAAACTCAGCGAACTTGATAGACCAGTGATACAGTTGATGAGCTGTTCCTGCAGAGAGGCCATTTGGCTGCAAGTCACAGGGTGCCAATGCTCACCGGGTCCCTTCTTTTCTTTATGCAGGATGGAGGATGCAGCTGCCCAGGAGATGTCGCCAAAGCGTTTGGTAAGGACAATATGCAGGGCCACACGTTGCACCCTGTGTAACTCCAGCACAATCAGCAGCGGTGCAGGAGTCAGTTTGACCCCATCTGTATAATCAGCAGTAGTTTACATTTGTCCCTGTGGATGACTGCAGTGAAATTAATACACCAGACATGAATTTGGTCTTTGAACTGGTCAGAATTCTACAGAGAAAAAGTATACAGTGGTCGAAGTCCTACTTAGAAACTATCTGCCATGTGTCCATAGGATACAGACACTGGGACAGTAATACAAAGAAAACTGATAAGGATTTCTAATGAGTAGGGTTCAAAGATTACTGTAACACTGGCTGACCTGAGCCCTTCATGGATGAAGAGACGGTGAAATGTGTGTTGGAGAGAAGAACAAAGAAAAAAGCAGGCGAGATTCCCAGAGGTGTTCTTGGGATTGGCTCTCCACTTGAAGAGATGAGATTTTATTTGTAATGTAACCCCTAAAGCTGAGCAGATGTGTAAAATATCCGGGTTAATATTTAACAGGTTTTACTCTTGTGCCCAAAGCTTCAGTAAATTGCACCAGCTTTTGCTAACAGAATAGAGAATTAAGCTTGTGAGTATCTTCTGTTGGGAAAGGTACATCACTGTGGAGGGTTGAGGTTAGGATTGTCACTTAGCTGTAGCATTTTGGTGCTTTGTGTGTGAACAAGGGACTAAAAGGATCCTGGGCTTACAAGACACTTAAAGACAGTTCCCAAAATATCAGACCCCTTTGAGATGTCACAATAGGGTAATGCCCAGAATATAATAGGACAGCATAGTCTCATTGAGATTTCAGAGTGATAGAAGACTAGAGATAGCATGTTGTGATACAGCGCATCTGCTCAGCAGGAAGCTTTGCAAGTATGGAAAGCACAGTCAGGCCTAAACTGAGATTACATGCCTTTCAAGAAAAAAAAAAAGAGCTTCCTGGAAATTTTTTGAACCGAAATCAGTCTTCTAAGTTTGCCAACAGCTCCTGGTGTTAGAGATGACAAGACATAATTAGAGAATTTTAAGCGCAGCCCAGAAGTGAATTCCAGCAAGGAATCTGCTGTCACAAGATTTCACAGGACCTTTGTGTTACCCGGTGGGTGATGTGATGTGAAGATAGATACTTTCAGCTGAATGATTCTGACATAGCTGAACAGTAGCATCTACTCTCTCTGACAACGAAATTATGTTAAAAAAAAAACATCCAGCCTCTCCTCAGCTCAGATTTGACCCCCTATGACATCATGTTGCCTGCAGTGAAAACTTTGTTCCCTCTGACTTTTCTCTGGCTCCTTGGCTGTCCCCAGATCTTGCTTGTGTTGTCTTTGGGACACTGCAAACCTGCAGTTCAATCTCACTGCATTGCATGCAGCCTGCATGGAAACTTGGCCCTGAAAAGGACTTTCTTCACAAGAGTACTCCAAGAAATTAGAACAACAGGAAGCAACTTCAAATATTTTCCCTTGCAGACTTTTCCCAAGTAGACTTGCTTATGGCAAGTCTGAAGGTTCCCTTTAACCTCTCTGGGCTATACTGAAGAGAAGCTTGCTAGAAACCTATGAGAGGGTAGGTTCTTGACTTGCTGTTTGTTGTGTGGTGCTGGGATTAGCAGTGAGACATCTGAAAGATACCACAGATTGTTCCTGGGAGAGGAGGAACATTAGAAACCTAAGATTATACAGACAGAAGTTGTACTCTGGCAGCAGGCCAGGCAAATCAGTCTGACCTGTGTGTCACAGGGATTAGAACTGATAGAGATAATCCTGAAGCAAAAGATTTACCATATCTGGTTATATATAATTGAAGCAGCCAGTCGGTGGACATCTGACTAGCTGGAGCCAGGTGTGCTTTTTTTAAAGGCAGATGCCAAAATAAGCATCTGGAGATAGAGCTCTGGATGAAATATAGACAAGAGACCCAAAGGGGACTTTCCGTTAACTAACATGAATACATTTCTCAGAATGCCCCAGGGAGGCTGTCCCTACTGTCCCCGTTTTTATAGATGAAAAGTCAAAGCACAGAAATACTAAGTTCAGTCGCCTGAGGTCACATATTTTTTTGTGAAACAACTGGGAACAGCATGTACCTTTTGAATCCTAAGCCAGCATCTTAATGCAATATTTCTGTTCCTTATAGTACTGGTGAGAAAGGATATGGGAGCAGGGAGGGAAAAGGGAGGAAAAATCAGATGGCAGAGTCAACTGGGAACATTCACTGGTTCCAGAATACACCTGGCAGATCATGCTGGCTTTTTTTCTTGTTTTCAAAAGCTGTGTCTATATGCCTACTGTTGCAAACGGTCACTGTCTCATCTGGAGCATGGGTGAGTGTTGCTTCCAGGGCCAGCTGTGCTGCATTTACATGGAGGGCTACAAATTTCGGCTGGCTCCACCTGAATTTGTGTAGAGTTGACCTGGTTATCTGTAATTATTGTATTACCAGGCATACAAAAGCTATCTGAGGGACCCCAACCAGATCCAGCAGAGCTGTGTAAGAGCTGAAAGAGTAGGCTGGAATATTTTCCATGATTGAGTGAAAGAGAAGGTGTTGCAGGATGCGGATGAGAAAATCAGCCCAGTCTAGGGCTCAAGGGGGATGTCCTCCCCAGCATCAGAGTGTTGAAGTGGCACTGTGCAGGAACAGGCCAAGTCTAGCAAACTCTGGACAAGCTACCTAGTTGCTTGTATGCAGCATACCCCATCACATCCTTTATTATTTTGGAGGATTGTTGCCAGGTGTTCCCATTCCTCCAGTACATAAAATAATGGCGTACTGTGTGTACTTGAAAATGAAAGACTGCCAGGTAGGTACTGAAAGCTAACAGAAACAACAACACATAGGTAAGGAAACTGCACCTAAGTAAGGAAAAACCATGCTAAAAACTGCTGCCTTCTGGTGAGGTGTTAAATAGGACTGAAGTGGAACAGACTTGAAACTTTGCGACACCATTGCAACACTGAAGCAGGGTAGGAAGTTCTAGAGAGCATTGGAAAAATATATTGCATGTGAGCTTGTCATTCCTGGAGCTATAGAAATAGCAGTAAGCATGTATGATTCTGATGTTTAGAAATGCTTCAGTGTGCAAGGCAGAACTCTGGGCTGTGCTTGTAGTAACATGGCTCTTCTCTTCTGGAAGAGCTAGATGAATTATGTTGTAGTTTGAAGGAGTTAATCTAATTGGAGAAGTTTCAATCCTGTAATTGAAACATATTTGCTTTCCTCACAGAATGTGTAGTCAAAAGAAAAATAATAGGTAGATGCTTAAGTATGTAGGAACCAGAATTCTGTGATCCTAAAGCATAGATTTTGTTTGTCTTTTTGGCACTAATTGAAAGCTGTAGGACCTGCAACCAGAGACAGAACTAGAAACTGTTAAATTGCTTGGCCACTATCCATCACATCTGAGAAGCTGCGATAGTCCAGTGAAGTTTCTAGTGGTCAGAAAATGAGAAATGAAACCCAAATTTTTAAAAAAGGAAAAAGATCTGTGGAACTACTGGCCAGTCAATCTCATTTCTGTTCTCAGAAGATTATGGACCAGACCCTCCTGGAAACTATCCTAAGGGCACAAGGAGAACAGATGTGATTGGTGACAGCCAGGATGGCTTCACTAAGGGCAAATCACACCTGACTAATTTGGTGACCTTTTGTGATGGGGTTACAGCGCTGGTAGATAAGAGCAACTGACATCACCTACTGTCAATGGTTTATGGGTCATTTTGGCCTGGTTCCGTGATTAATGGGGCAGGGGACCCACAGACCGACACCCTGGGAAAGGGGAAGGGAGAAAAGGGGGAAGGTAGGGAGATGGGTCCAAAAACAAAACGACAGCAACGATCTGAGGGGGAAAACTGATTTACTGAATAAGATATTGGAATGCAAAATAGCACAATATAGTTGGAATAGAAGCTGATGAATCAAATAAAATGAGAGAGTGTCTGAAACTGAAGGCCTTACTCTAAAGCTGAAGGCAAGATGGCTAGGAAGCTCCCACTGCAGAGTCAAACAGCAGAAAGAGGGAAGTCTCAGGACTTGCATGCAGTTTTAATCTTTCCCTCTGAGTGGAAAATGGGAATGCAGAGTCCTCTGTGGTATGCAGTTCTCTCCTGAGAACCTAGAGTACTGCATTCAGCTCTGGCTTGAAGAAGGTCCAGAGGAGGGCCTTCCCTTACCTGAAGGGGCCTATGGGAAAGCTGAGGAAGTACTGAGTGGCAGAGAGTAGAGTGATAGACAAGAGGTGATGGTTTTAAACTAGAAGAGGGTAGATTTTGGCTAGATATGTGGAAGAAATTCTTCACTATGAGGGTGGAGGACACTGGAGCAGGCTGCTAAGAGAAGCTATGGGTGATGGAGACATTCAGGGCCAGGTTGGATGGAGCCTTGGGCAACCTGTTCTGGTGAAAGATGTCCCTTCATATGGCAGGAGGGCAGAACTAGATGATCTCTAAGGTCCTTACAAAACAAATCATTCCATGATCCCATGAAATAGGGATCAGAGGGTGGCGTTAGCAAAACAGACTCTGGTGCTCTTTGGCAGGCCTTTGATTTGTTTAAAATCCTCTTCGAAACCTTGGCTCCAAATCCTTTCATCCTTCATCATGTTGTTACCTTCCATTCTTGAAGGAGACATCAACCAGATTTCCCAGAGTACTTCTTTTTTTTGCAAAGGTGGACCAAGAGTGTGTCAGGTAGCAGCAGGAGCCCCCTGTCCATAATCAAGAACTATCATAAAGGATAAGCATTCCCATTGTTTTTGGCAAGTTAATGGTAGGATCAGATGTGAGTCAGACTGAGCTTTAAAACTTGACCATCTGCAACAAGAGAATTCAGGTAGCTGGCATGATAGGATACTTAAACGTGTGCCTGCCTATAAACTTTGCTTGTGATATGCTCAGCACTTTGGCACAAGCCTCATTTTTAGTATCTCTTTACGAGGGACATATTGTTCCTTTCAAACAACAACCAGGCAGAGGAAGTTGAGGTCAGCAGAGCAGCTGGTTGCTGTGCTCACAGCCATTGCTGATAGGTCTGCTCTTTAGTGAAAGGGAGGTGGGAGGGAACTGGCTTTTACAAACGAGAGCACACTCCACAGTTCTTGTGTATTCTAAGATCAAAATAGTCCCAAGTTCACATTTATGTACAGAGCTTTTAAACAGGTTGCAGAATCTGAGTAGATCTGAAAATCATCTTGCTTACTTTTCAGATTTGGATAGTGTCAGATCAGACCAAATCCTAAGTGCCAGACTTAACTAGCCTAGAATCTCCCTAGTGTCTGGACATTTTTATGACTGAGTGAGGTTAATTCAGGCTTACCTGCTTTATAGGAAGTGAAGATTATATCCCTGTTTGCCAATTCTAGGAAGAAGCTGAGCAAAGATGAAGCCTATTCTGCAGCATGCACATGGATGAAGCAGAGAGTTTAAGGGATAGGTCACCACAGCCTCATAAAAGAGTTAAAGCCAAACTTTTCCCAACAAGACTAGATATGCCAAAATGTCAGAGGAGTAGCTGCTGGTGGAATAGTTCCAGTCCAGCTGGAAGTATTGGAAATCACAATCACGGTCTTGAAAAACCAAGAGTAATTCTGAAAATGCTTATTTTACTCTCAGGGAGCTGATTTCATGATTTGGAAAGCCTGGGAAGGTGCACAGACTGGGCAAGTGTGACTGGGTATTGTGTTGCTACTCAACACTCAAATAATTGTATTAATTAAGAGCTGCACCTATAGACAAACCTCTTCTGTGCTGCATGCCAGGTACTACACAACCTGAGGGTGCTCTTTGGCCCTGAGTTCTTAAACAACAGGAAACAAATGCAGACCAATACTGACCCCAGACCACCCTGTGCTATGCCGGACAAATATAGCTGATGGCTTGAAAACATCCGTCATTTCACTAAAAGTATCTGAGTATTTTATGTTATTGCTGGGTGTAGGGCATTCATGGGTATGCCTTCCTTGAGGATACATTCCCATTCACAGCCTTTATGCTACAAAGGCCTATGTACGAGAGCTGTCCTCTTCTTAGCATAGCACAGAGAGGAACAGGTTCCACCCTGTTATTAGGGCTTCTAAGTACTGTAGTCACAATAGCAGTTGTGTTAAGGAAATGTGCTCAGATACTTCTGTGAGCTAAAGGATTAAAGAAATTCGGAAATAAAAGGGCTTGGTTAGAATGGAATAATCTACACTTTTGGTCTCACAAAAGAAAATGATTATTTCCATTTAAAATATCAGAGAAATAGAGTTTAGTGTGTGTCAGTTCTTCAGTAAAGCATTTCTTCAGGTTTAGTGCATGTATTACAAAGATGACTTGTCTATACCCAACTGTGTAGGACTGTATTGGTTTTGGATACTACTGCGTTCTTGCATGTCTTTCACCCTCTTTCCATTCCTTTCTTGCTTATCACTCTGTTGGTCACAGGAGCCGGTGCTGATTTTGTCATGCTTGGAGGAATGTTTGCAGGCCACGACCAGTGTGCTGGAGAGATTATAGAAAAGAATGGCAAGAAGGTGAAACTCTTCTATGGGATGAGCTCTGAAACAGCCATGAAGAAGCATGCAGGAGGGGTTGCTGAATACAGGTGAGAATTTCTCTAGCAATTGCAAATACATAACTTCTGAAAGTGAATTCTGCATAAAGCATGTGTTGCAGACAGGCCCATGCCTCTGTTCGTGTTCAGGAATCCATTAGCAACACATCATCTGATCTCCAGGAGGGCTGACATCAAAGAGGAGACAGGGAGAAGAAGCTGGGGGTGGCTAGCTGAGGGCAAAGATGTTCACTCAGTTGCAGCCAGTGCAGTGTACATTCAAACTGGGAAGTCATTTATCACTGTTCTGACCTTTGGGTCTCTCTAGATGAGTGTGAATTACATGTGGGTACGTGGCACACAAAGCTGTGGTTTCTGGCTCTCTCCTTAACCAGTTTGCATGTCCTGTTGATGTATGGATTCCCAGCTGGCCCATATGCTTCTTTCTGCTTGCAAAAAGCAGGTGCCTGGTGAATCAGTGAAGCTCAACTGGGATTAGCCCCAGTTTGGTGTTGAGTAACAGCTGTAACAGTACCAAGGCCCAGGCCCATCAAAGCCTTCGCAGTCACAGGCTGTAGCCATGGTACTCACACCTGGATTTGTTAGCAGTCTTTTTAGACAGAAGAATCATGCGGTACATATTTCTAACTCTTTTTGGTGTAAGAGAGCACCAGAGTAGCCCACTGTCCATTTTCCAAAATGATAGAGCATAGGAGCTTGGGTTGTCAGATAAAATCCTCAGAGAGAATGCTTCAGGAAGGCAAGGCAGATAGGCTTTTCTAAGGAATTTTGTCCATTGCTACTTATGACATTGCTGAGAATTTTTACTTTCTGAAAAAGCAGGTGATTCCAGAAAACTTCCTCATATCTTTTCCCTTAACGGCAGGTATAGTCACTGCCCTGAGACATGAAGATGTGCTGATAGGTCCATGGCAAAGAAGGAGACACATGTCAGACATAGCACCAGCTAGAGAGCATCTTTGATCCCACCTTCTATCTCCCAGCCCAACATTCGCTTATGTAGTTTGTCTGATACTTGTCAAGAGTTGAAATGCAACGTACAAAGGTGCAGTAGTATGTCCAGCACATTACAAAATGATAAGATACAGCCTATTTCAGCATTTACACTGGTCTCCTTTGGTCTAAAATAAGAGCTCTGAAACTGCAATTATAATAGAGACTAGGGAGGATTAGTGGTAGACACCGTGCAGGAGAGACCTGGCGACTTATATAGTCATTAATTTTTCTGGTCTGACAGAAAACCCAGGCTCAGTAAAGTAGAATTCTATATGAAGATGGAGAAACAGAGAGCTTATGGGTGCTGCAATTACCTGGTAGTCTGTACCTACTAAACAGAGTGTGGCTCAGAACTACATTCAGAGGAAGACTGAGGAGAAAAATATCAGTAGGACACGGGGAGAAGAGATGATAGTAAAGAGCTTTTCAAGGGCAAAAAAGCTTGTGATGTGTTTTGTCATGTCCCATGGTCATTCTTTTGCAAGAAATAAAGATGTTTGACAAGTAGAAATATAAAATAAGCACTGTAGTTTGAGGAGATGTGTATCCTGGCAGATTTTCAAGCAAAGATTTTTCTGTATCTGACAGGACAAGAAGGAAACATGGGTACCTTTACCTTTTGCCTGAGGAGCACTTATGTTTCTTGAGTGGAGCATACCCTTTCTTCTTGACTTGAGCCCACATACCTCTTTCTGAGGCTCAGATCAGAAGCTAGAGAACAATGTGCAAGGGATTTTCTTTATTTCATATTGGCTGCACCTGTGCCAGCTTAAAAGCACCACTACCTGCAAGATACTGCTTACACTGACAACAGCAGTGGGTTGCCTGCAGGAGCAAAGCATGTGACTGACTCCATCTGGTTAACCTGCAAGGCTCTTTTGGCACAGCAGGTTCAGTGTGCTTTTGCTTTCAAACACAGCTGGCTATTTGTAGAAGAAGGAGCTCGTCTGCATCTGAGACAAGCTAAAAGGATACATCATTGAAATGTTCTGCATACCTCTGAGCTTTGATTCACTTTGGTTTCATATGCAAGTCCACAGAAGCCACCCACATTTGTTGAACCTTTTTTACCCCCAGATAATCTGATTGGCATCAAAGTTTCTGAAGAAATGCTTAAAGTGCATGGCCCTATTAATTATCTCATCACATAAAAGTGGCAGCTCCCAGTTATGAAGAGGTAACCTTTGTTACCTGGTAACCTTTTATCTGAGCTGTGATAACTCACTGTGCTTTCCTACTCTGAGCTTATGTCTAGCACGTGGGAAAATCCTGATGCTGTTCATGGTTAATGGCAGCTGTCTGAGAAAACAGGGAGAAGATCAAGCGTGCTGCATAGCTCTCAGCGTCTGACCACCACTGAGCTGCTGGAAGCCATAGGAGAAGTTTGGGAAACCTTACTGTAACAGCAGGGCAAAGAACTAAGGCACCTGTTACATGTGCATGTAATCTGGAAATGAGTATCCCCCGTAGGAGAATTAACTGACAGTGGTTCCCCTTAGAAATGAGACAAAGTGCAAGTATCATGTCTTGTAAGATTAAAGGATGTACAGAAAGGTGCTATGTTTGACTTGGTTCCCTAGTCTACTGCTAGCTACAGCAGCTCCAAACATGAAGCCTGTAAGCCTTGGCTGTTAAGTGTGAAGGAGATGATTCTTGTCTTGTTGATTCTGCAGCCACAGATCGAAGCTGGCTATCCATACCAGCCTTAATCTTGGTCTTGCTTGGCCCACCCCAGCATGACGAATGTCACTGTAGATTAAAAATAGCAACTGTCAGTTGTCCAGCTCAGCAAATGCACTGGGCATTGAAGGGAAGATCAGAAATAGGGCAAGGGTTTTCTTTTAATTACTTTTGTAGGAAAACTTACTGAAAGTTTAGTCACTTTCTAGTTTAGCTCATGGCAAACTTGAAGCAAAAGGGTTCTGACTCAGCATTTAAATGCTGGATAACTCAAACCTATCAAATCAGTGGGGCTTCTTTATGCAGGTTCTAAAAGCTGGGCTGTAATTCCCTATCAGTGACCCCAATAAGTTGTTTTGTCTTTAGAAGAAGCACTCACAGTGTTTTATTCAAGCAGTGCAGAGCTCATTGTGCTCAGCCCCCTGCAGAATCAGACTGCTCATCACTGAACTTCAAATTCTGAAAATTGCACATTCTGGCTGGAGAACCCGAACCTCCAGTAAACAGTGAAATTAAAATTGATGGGTAAGGTGTGATAGCTGCAGCAGGAAATAAAGTCACGAGAGTAATCATTTTTGTAATGACTGTGTCAGGTTAAGCCCATTTAATTTGCATGAAATCTGTGGACCTTGTCTCATTACCTGTATGCCATTTATGTATTGGTTTATTTTTACATTTTTAGCTCCTTTAACAAGGCATGGATCAGAGCTGGGAATTTCTGAAAGGCGATTATTAAGACTCTTTTTTGGGGAGAGAGAAAATAAGGCAAGCAAGGATAGAGATGGCAGTATTGTTCAGTTAGAGCTGGCTTGCTTTTGCTAACCCTTCTAAGATCTTGTGTGAACACTGCAGCCCTGCTGAGGTCACTCAACAATTCACAGGTGCTACTGAGCTAGCTTTGGCACTTACACTAACAGAGGGTGGAATTTGTGCCACACAGTCATAATAGCATCAGCATCTGGCTGATACTTACCATTATTTTCTGTGTCTCAAATGATAGCATGAAAGTGCTGCCCCCAATTCCTGCCGTGTCCTAAATGCTCCACTTGTGAGGCTGCCTCATGCCAGGGCAGCCTGACCCCTTTGCCCTGGTCCACACTATGCCAGGCTGACAGAACACCAGCACTCCATCACACGCTTCCTGACAGGATTACCACCTGCTATGCTCATCCCTCTATGCCTGCAGCAGTCATGTGCTGACTGGGAGTTAGGGCACATACCACAGATTAGATCCATGCAGAATGTCTAAAGGAAATTGTTGTCTCTTTCTGTTTACTGTTCAGTGACTGGCAGGAGAAACAGCATCTGGGCACGCCCATTTCCAGCTACTGGGAGACCCAGTTGCCCCTTCTTCACCTTCCTTTCCTGAGAGATGGTTAGTTTCAGGTTGTAACTTCAAGAGAGATGTCAGAGCTGCAAATCCCTTAGCAATTCCTGCTGACATGCTTATGCAGCCCTCTGCCAAGTGTGCCAGCTCCTCTGACATCCCTTGTAATCCACGTGTGTGGGTATTCCGTGCTGGCAAAGCAATCTCAACTAGGGGAACTTTAACTTATTTTGATTTATCGCCAACTAACACAAACTTCTGATCAGTGATTTGGGTAATTTAGCCAGCACCTAAGTCAGGCCCTTTGGGACCCTTCTGACATGGAGCACCTCCCTTCCAAGGGTGCATCTCCAGCTGTATGGCTTCTCAGATGTGTGCATGTACATATCTAGAGGCTGCTGGCTGTTACTTAACAGCACTTGAGCAGAGGTGTAGTGTGCTCCCCCAACTCACTGAGGTTTTGGTGTTGGGAGGTTTGCTGGAACTGACCATGACTGGCACGATGCAGATCGTGTCTTCTTGCTGCTCAGGTCATCCTGGAAGCCCCTGTCACCCAAACCACCATTTACTCCCAGTGCATCATGTGTCTGTGTAACGATTGGACGGTCATGTGTAAATTAATTGGGTGCTCATGCATTAGCAAATTGAGTGCTCCTGCATATACTAGTTGAGTGGTCAGGCCTAAAATATATGTGTGTGCATTCATGAGCTGGTTGTATGTTTATGCAAAAAATTAATTGGGCATTCATGCAAAAATTGGGTGCTCACACGTGCATTTTACTCTAGTCTTGCACAAACTAACTTGACACACACGTGAGACTGCAGCAAGCCCTGTGAATTATCCGATCTATTGCACTCCTCACCTCTGCAAAGCACATCTTGAAGAACTCTAGGAACATTAATCCATTATGAACTCTTCCTGCGTCATCACAATCTTAATATACATGAGTTTTAAACTCCACTCTTCCTGTGTTTGCACCAGAAAGCAGAGATTAATACTGTAACAGTGCACTTAGTAAAATACCACTCTGTCCTGGGAATCATGTTACAGGAGTTGGCCTCAGTTTGGTTATATATCCATCAGAGTTTACCCCTGGCCAGGCTACAGAGGAGAATATTGCAGCAACATGTGCATACACTTAGTAACATTCTAGCCACTCTCCAGGTGGCAGATTTGTTAGCATAGTTGAACTGTTGCCTGTTACAAACTCCACTGGTAGCCCCTGGAAGTCTAGAGTATTAGGGTTAACTTTAGCACAGCCCAAACCACAAACTTCACCTTTCATCCCTGTGGATGAGCTCAGAGGTTGATATAACAGTCTCGGTACATAATTACTACAAATTTTGTTTGAGTTGGTATTCTTTTAAAACCCCACGGACTAGGTTATCAGCGTTAACACCATTATGATCTGAATGCTTGCTATGAGTGTTAGGTCTTACTCCTTCAAAACAAGTAGCTAAGAATGTGACAGTAATTCAAATTATTCACTGTGCTTTAGGACAGAAGCAAATGATTAAGATCATACAAGCAAAGCTTGACACCGGTGTTGAAGGTACCAGTAGGGTCGTGGGACCAATAGCTGTAGGGCATCATCTAGCTCAGAAATTGGAATGTTCATTCACAATACTGCCTTGTGAGCATTTCCCTGTTTGGGGAGTAAGATGATGCACCAGTCAGTTAAGGTCTCTTGTGCCTTGCTCTAAAGACATAACATTCACTGAGCATGGGTTTGCACTGTCCTCAAGAACACAGATTTCCATTCCCTTCCATCTTACAGTCCTTTTCCTTCAGGAGCATATGGAAGACACAATTTGTAGAGTGGGAGCATGGAGAATTTTCAGCCCTTCTTGACACTATTTTTTTTTTCCCCCCAAGGCTGAACATAAAATTGGACTCTGAGCATTTTCTTTAGGGCTGATCTAACACCTGTCTTCCAGCATGTTTCTCCAGGACTTCTTGGTACTCTGTCTGTTTTTCAGCTGATACCAGTGAGCAGTAGTAACAGTGCCAAGCTCTGGGAGTTTTTGGGTTGTAGTTGTAGCAGTCACCACTCTGATAATCATTTGGTCTCCAAAGCCAGAGGGGGCATCTCTCAGGGGCAGTGGCTCTAACTGTCCCACGTTTCTAAAGTTTTGCTCTGAAATAGGGCTAAAAAGCTTGTCAGCTCTGGCAGCACGGCCTTGACACAACCACTGAGCCCCAGCTCAGCCTGCTAGGTGGCCGCGGTACATACATTTTCCACTGGCCATTTACTACAGTGTTTATTTAAGAGTTTCTTGCAAGAAAGAGTCAATTACTCATCAGATGTAAGGAGATTAATCATGGTTCCTTATTCACATGGCATATTAACACTTCTCCTTTATTGTCTCCCTAGGGCTTTGACCTCACGTTTAAACTAAGTGTGAAATATAGCCAGGCTCACACTCAAGTACCTCCACATAGCTACTGGTGCTGTTAATGATTTGCAAATGGAGCCTCCAAACAGGCATGCCCTTTCTTTCAAGCACTGTCCCCTAGACAACTTGTTTAAGGGAAAAGTAAATAAAGCCACATTAACAACAATGACAGATCCCAGCCATCATTTCTAACCCTCTGGTGTGGGAGAAGAACAGCAATCTGCTCTTCCCTTCATGTTTCAAACTCTTAATAATGCTGAAGCACCATCCCAAAAGCATTTAAAGCTGAGTCCTCAGCTGTCAACCCTCTGTCCACATGACAGACACAAATGTCAGCTGTTTCTGAGGAAGGAAACACAAGGATAAGGACCTAAGTCCAAAGCAAAGTTTGCCAGCTGCTGTCAGCTGTTAGACCCCTTCCCAAGGCCGCCTTCTCCAACAGAGACAGATAGTGTGGTGCAGCACAAGCTTGGTCTAAAGCCCAGCAAGATCAGCTGGTGATGGGGGAACTCTGCTGCAGGAGGAATTGTTGTGCGTGAGAAAGCTGAGGGGGAGGAGGTGAAAGTTATTTGCTTGGAATCTCTTCAGATGTGCTCTTGGAGAGAGGGCAAACCTCTGCTAGCATGTGCCCATACTTGATAGTATTCACAGGGCTTTTGATTTTTTGCTGGGCAAAAAAGCCCAGCTCTGAAATATGCTAGCTCACTTCTTTGCTTCTGGGGTCAGCTCTGCTGCACTTTTCTGAAACAGGTTTCCTACTCCCTCTGTGTTGGACCTGGAGAACGGGGCCAGTAGGAGACAGCCAGAACATTTCTGTCCATGTCTGATCAGTGGTGTGGGGGAGAGCCCTGCAGAGTTCTGCTGACCAGTACCTGCTGAGACCCAGCTCCCACATTTTCACAAGGGACCTAAGCCTGGCCATTCCTTGTACTTTAAAGCTTGACACTGTCAAGCTCCAATTTGTCTTTCAGTAAACCTGGAAGCTTCACTTGGAGATAGTGTATGATGGAGTGGAGGAATGGGCAGGTCTGTAAGGACAGATATTGGAACATCCACAGGATGTGTCCTCTTCTGATTCACAGCAGTGGTGACTGGAGTCAAAGTATTTCGGTGCTTGAGTGCATCAAGGAGCAACAGATAAACAAGCAATGAAGCTGAGAGTAACAGTGAACTGTACCACACAGAGTATTAAGCTCCACATTGCTTCAGGAAACACACTGTTACATTTTGTGTCTACCCATAAACACAGTAACCAATCTCTTCTCCAGGGCTTCAGAGGGCAGAACTGTGGAGGTACCATACAAAGGAGACGTGGAACTCACCATCCTGGACATCCTTGGAGGTCTGCGCTCCACCTGCACCTACGTGGGAGCTGCCAAACTCAAGGAATTGAGCAGGAGAACAACGTTCATCCGAGTTACCCAGCAGCACAGCCAGGTCTTCTCGTAGCCCAGGCCAGGGGGACTGGAGAGAGGGATGGGAGGAGAGGAGCAGGAAAGGCTGCTGGTCTGTTTTGCTTTCTCCTTCACACTGCATTAGTGGCAAACTCCTCTCTCTATGCGTGGCGATCTCATAGCCACGATGGCTTGGATTTGGAAGGAGAAGGCTGCGCTATTAACACAGTGCCATTGGTTCAAAATGCAATAGCCTCATCTTTTACTGTGCCTGATTTATTTTTTAATCAACGTTTCTTCATCTGTTCTTTCCCTTCTGATAAATAGTTGCTGAAACCTCAATTAGCAAGGAATTGGCTTGTACAGACATGGCTGCAGAACTGCATACATACACACATTCCCTCTTAAGACCGACCTGTCAGCTACCTTTGCTTCTGACAGTGCACCCTGCAGAGAAAAAGCTACAAGAAATTGAGTGAAGGGATCAAAAAACAAATTGTCTTCGCCATTCCTCTGGCAAAAGGTTGGATGCTTGTGGCAGGGCTGCCAGCCTGCAGGATGTCAGAGGTGGGTGAGGCTTGGCTACTGTTGACTTCTTACTGTGATGATCAAAACACCAGATCTCTTTCACTCTCTGTTCACAAGGTTAGTACTGCTATTTTTACCTGAATCTCTCTATTCAGCAAACCGGCTTCTACAGAGAAGCTGGCATTGAGTGTAGCAAACCCATGCTGTCCTCCCTGCCCTTGTCCATGTAGAACATTCGGGAGAGAACATCTCAGAGCTTGCCTGCTTTACATGCATGGAGTAATTGTGTTGCGTGGGTTGCTGCTTTCCCCTGTGCTCTGTGATCAGATTTTTAAGACAGAAGCTCAGCAACAGTAAACCCAGTGAGGGGACGTTTCTCCATAGCCCTCCCTGCTCCCATTTAAGTTTTCTGCCCATTCATGTCTGGGTAGCAGAGGTATAAAAACGCTGTGCTGTGCATTGCCTGTGGCCAGGTGAATGAGGTTGGAGGAATCAAATTCACTTTGTAGCTACTTGGTATCACTCCTTTGCAGACCGTGACAAAGTGAAGGGCAAAAGGGAGCTTTCAGCAGAAGAGCCTGATTGCAGGATGCTGGTAGGCTGAGATTGAGCTAAAGCATTTGTTCTGAAGGCAGTAATGAATGTTTATGACTCTGGATAACACTTTAATAAAGTGCAATGGCCCTCTAATTAAATGATAAATTACAATGAAATTTCTTTGGAAATACACATTGCATCCACGTGAATACCACAGTAGCTCATTATGATAAATGATGTAAAAGTGAACAGCAATGAATTAATAATACTTGGCCACTTACTTTGAAGCGCTGCTGAGATCGTAATACAGCTGTTGTTACCTCAGTACTTCAGAGCCTTACTTTCCCCTCCTGCAGGTATCTGTGCAAAGAGGCAGGCTTCCTTTGAAAAGCAAATGAGTGATCTGTAGGAAGAGGAATAGCAAAGAGAATCTCTAGAATTAAGCTCATTTGAGGGACCGCTCAAAAAGCTGTGCACAAGTATTGGTACCACTGGCCATTGTGAGAGCATTTCTAGGCCACAGCTGATCCCCAGTGACTTTCAAGTCTGTTGTGCACATTAGGAAAGGCTGAGTAGATCTTCTAAATGGCCACTTTAATTGTCTTCCATTAAACACATAGGACTTTACTCTTAATTGTGGTAAGACCCTTCCATTTGTTTTGGAGGTGAATAAGGGCCTTCATGTGAGCACAGGTAACACCTGTGCTGACTTTAAGAACCATCTTTCCTGCTCAGCTCTGGTACAGGAACTTGAATGTAGAAGACACGTGGACCCTGGGGGTAAAGGATCTGATCTCTGTTCCCTCAAGGCTTCATGTTAAGAAGAAGCCCAGCTTCTTGACCACAGATCCTGCTCTCACCCTCACTAAGCCCAGAGTACTGGCAGCATTACTCTCTGTGCATCAGCACAACTGTAGGAGGTCGCCATTCCTTCATGTACACGATGTGAAGTGTAGGGTATAAAGGAAATGAACACCGCTGTGAGGAGCAGGGTCAGACTGCATCAGGCTGTCACGTTGCAGGCCTGTGCCACAGATGTGTCTCTACCCTCGTGCCTTCATACGTGGGACATGCAGCAGCATGCTGGTCTCGTGCCTACACTCACTTACTGCTTTTCTACTTTTTTTTAGCTACATTTCTAAATGAAAGTTAAGAAATACATAGACACATATATATATTGATAAGCATTTTTCTAAAGAGATCATATGCACAACGAATAGAGCAGCTTTGTGTCATCTCTGTAAAACAGTTTCTTTTTCCAAAGGACCACTGCTGGGGCAATGGAGGGCTGCCTCTCTGCAGGGGTGGTGAGTGTGGGGGCTCCTCCATGGGCAAGCTGCATGTGTAACACAATCAGCCTGGCCTGGGGCTGCACACACCCGCATGCACCTTTGTCTGACCAGTGCCAACAGGAAAAGCTGAGGGTAGGTTGATGTTAAGAGGTGTCCCCAGTTCCCCGATGACACTGACGTTAAAGAGTGGTGACTGGTAAAGCATGGACTTAAGGTACTTGGTTTTCTGACTAGCAGCTGTTGCCATCATTTTGAGATGCAGCATGTTTTCTTTCTGTTTTCTCCTTCTGTCTTCAGAGCGGGCGGGAGGGAGGTCAGCTGCAGAAAAGCTGCACTGATTGTATGGCTGCGTCTCCCTCAGAGGCAGTGCTCCCCCAAGCCACCACTCCCTGTCTGCATACGGAACAAAGACAAGGTGGAGCCCTCACTTAGCACCCAGCCCTGTGCCTCTGCCATCTGCCCTTGTCTTCTCTTAGCCCCAGGTGCTGTGCCCTGTGCAAGCCCACAGCCACCTTGGCAAGGAACTGGGGTGTGCTGTGCCTGGTGGGATGGTGCACACCAAGGCCACAAAATGCCACGTGCCATTTGCAGATCTACCTCACCTGCACATTTTACTAGGTTTTCTGTTACTTGTTGTCCTTCTGTGGAACATCCATACCATTTTTAAGTGCTTACTGTTGGGTGATTCTGCTTGACCTGGTCTTCTTTAACCCTGCCACCCCAGGCCCATGCTGTCTCTCCACTAGAGGAACACAGGAGTGAGATGAGCAGCACTGCAGGCCAAGGTCACACCTGCTTTCCCCAGCCAGGCAATTGCTAAGCTGAGATCAGCATTGAAGTGTGGCGCCATGGTTCCTCAGTGATTGAATTGGGTACACCAAAATCTGTAAACAGGGATGAAAAAGGCCACGCTACACTATTTAAACCAGCCTGACAGTATCCTGCCAGTTGCAGAACAAGCCACATGAGCTCTCATTTCTGAAAGAAATGAGTGTGTGTGCTCAGGAGGCACTTGGCTCTCCCTTGGGCTGTGCTCTTCTGTGCATCCTTCTCTCCTCAGGGCATAGAGTTGAATGTGGGATGTGGGGCATCCTGCAAGTGCGTGGAGTTGGGTAGGAGGAGCTTCTGATTACTTTTGGAAGAGTGTTTCCTACAGAAGTGCACCTGCATCTTCCTTTCTGCTGGTCAGCTGCCAGGGAGAAGGGACCAGGGGAGGGCAAGAACCAGGGCAGCAAGGAGCCAGACCTCAGCGTGCTGGTGTGGGAACTCCTCAGTCATGCACATTGAGAATTCAAAGCCTTGTCTGAACCCTTTCCTTCATCTGGGGTCTTTCAGATACCCGTTCTAGCACTGACTTGACACCGTGTGTACTGTTGTTGAAGTTTTCATGTCTAACTACGTTATTCAGTCCAGAACTCCTGCGACAGCTGTAAAAAGCCTCCATGTCATTGTCCACGCAGAGTTGCTGAGCCTTAGCTGCTTCCCCGCCCCACTCAGCACTGCTGAGAGGGTGCCAGCACTGCCTGCCCTGCAGCCAGCCCGTGTCTGCACTGCCTCCAGTGCCAGGGCCGCAGTCGTGTACTGTGTTTTGAAGTTGTCCATGGGAAGTTTTGTTACACAATAAAGAGCTTCACTCCAACAGTGTGAGAGTTTTATGCCACGGGGGAGCGCGGTCTCGCACCCACCTGCAGCTCACAGAGACAAAGCACGCGTTTGCAATTGGCACTGTTATTTTATTAGTACGAGTATACTGAAACAATAAACTTGTACTGGTATACAGACAATTTATTTAAAACAATTTTGTTCAAATTTTGAATCAAACATTGTTTTATTATAATAATGAAATAATTTCTACCTAGAAAACCTGCAAGCACCATCAAAGAAAGGGACCATAAAATTCAATAAACAGACGCGAGTGTATCCTACAAATAGACACACCACCATTAGAAAATAGAATATGAATTCTTCCATTTTTTTTTTTTAATATTTGTTTTAAAAAAGCTAGTGCAAGTACAATATTTTACACTGGAATTACAGAGAGTATGCACGCATATGGAAAAAAGTTCTCCCGTCACAATAAAAGCTCTTAACTATGTCTGTATGCACTTAAAATCTTCTCCTCTTTTCAATAAGGTGCAAAACGTTATTCCCTCCCTATTTCTCCTTTGTACTGGCCATGTCAGCTCGATTTCTCCCCAACACAAAGCTGCGATATCCCTTTTGCTGGGCCTACGCTGGGAACTACGCTGGAAGTGTGATTTGCGACAACCCTCGTGAGTGACACCGAATGAGAAGAAAACAAACGAACACACGAACAGAAGGACCTCAAAAATGCTGAAGAAATGGCAGACCCTCACCCGGCAAGGCCCTTGGCCAAGCGCCTTCGCAGCCAGCCCCAGCCCGCCGACTGTCAGCGCCGTGACATAGCTAGTACAAAACGGTTTTCAGTAGCTCACCCGAACTGAAAAAAGGTTGGGAAACCCCTGCCCGTAACCCTGCACCCCTCCCCCCCACCCCTTTTTAACACTGCGAAAAGAACAGTGTTGAACAAGTTAATATATTATTCCAAAAACAAAACAAAACAAAAAAAAACCAACAAAAAAAAAAGAGCAAATACATACATTAGTGAGTTTCAACATTAGCTGACTGTCGTGAGAGGTTGTATCTACGCCCTAACAGATTAGTAACTTTGCGAAGAGGCCAACCCTATGGCCAGACAGAGATGCCAACGTAGCCACCTGCAGCCACCCTCAGCCCACGCTCACGCTCAGCTCCCAGACCCCACAGGAGTTCTGCATTTGAAAGGAGAGCAATTGGGTCCTCGGCTCTTAAAGCAAACCAGGGG
>VXAB01009830.1:1894-26989 GCA_013399175.1 Odontophorus gujanensis | reverse complement strand
GCTGAGAGGGTGCCAGCACTGCCTGCCCTGCAGCCAGCCCGTGTCTGCACTGCCTCCAGTGCCAGGGCCGCAGTCGTGTATTGTGTTTTGAAGTTGTCCATGGGAAGTTTTGTTACACAATAAAGAGCTTCACTCCAACAGTGTGAGAGTTTTATGCCACGGGGGAGCGCGGTCTCGCACCCACCTGCAGCTCACAGAGACAAAGCACGCGTTTGCAATTGGCACTGTTATTTTATTAGTACGAGTATACTGAAACAATAAACTTGTACTGGTATACAGACAATTTATTTAAAACAATTTTGTTCAAATTTTGAATCAAACATTGTTTTATTATAATAATGAAATAATTTCTACCTAGAAAACCTGCAAGCACCATCAAAGAAAGGGACCATAAAATTCAATAAACAGACGCGAGTGTATCCTACAAATAGACACACCACCATTAGAAAATAGAATATGAATTCTTCCATTTTTTTTTTTTAATATTTGTTTTAAAAAAGCTAGTGCAAGTACAATATTTTACACTGGAATTACAGAGAGTATGCACGCATATGGAAAAAAGTTCTCCCGTCACAATAAAAGCTCTTAACTATGTCTGTATGCACTTAAAATCTTCTCCTCTTTTCAATAAGGTGCAAAACGTTATTCCCTCCCTATTTCTCCTTTGTACTGGCCATGTCAGCTCGATTTCTCCCCAACACAAAGCTGCGATATCCCTTTTGCTGGGCCTACGCTGGGAACTACGCTGGAAGTGTGATTTGCGACAACCCTCGTGAGTGACACCGAATGAGAAGAAAACAAACGAACACACGAACAGAAGGACCTCAAAAATGCTGAAGAAATGGCAGACCCTCACCCGGCAAGGCCCTTGGCCAAGCGCCTTCGCAGCCAGCCCCAGCCCGCCGACTGTCAGCGCCGTGACATAGCTAGTACAAAACGGTTTTCAGTAGCTCACCCGAACTGAAAAAAGGTTGGGAAACCCCTGCCCGTAACCCTGCACCCCTCCCCCCCACCCCTTTTTAACACTGCGAAAAGAACAGTGTTGAACAAGTTAATATATTATTCCAAAAACAAAAAAAAAAAAAAACAAAAAAACAAACAAAAAAAAGAGCAAATACATACATTAGTGAGTTTCAACATTAGCTGACTGTCGTGAGAGGTTGTATCTACGCCCTAACAGATTAGTAACTTTGCGAAGAGGCCAACCCTATGGCCAGACAGAGATGCCAACGGAGCCCCCTGCAGCCACCCTCAGCCCACGCTCACGCTCAGCTCCCAGTCCCCACAGGAGTTCTGCATTTGAAAGGAGAGCAATTGGGTCCTNATTGGGTCCTCAGCTCTTAAAGCAAACCAGGGGGATCCTCACCTCGGCTGATGCTGCGGGGCTGAGGGTCCGGCCCTGGGGTTTTTGCACGTCAGCAATCCAGTAGTACAGCAATGACAGCTTCAACGAGTGACTTAACGCCTGCTGCAAACAACGCTTCCACTGCATGCCTACTGCACGGGCGAGGGGAAGGGTGCAGGAGCTTTGACCGCTCAAAACAGAAGCAAACAAAAAAAGAAACAATCTTGGTGAAGCCTCCGTAAAATCCTCAGTGGAAGACTTGAGTCCTTTCAGATAACAACAAGAAAAAAAAAAACAACTACAGAAACCTTAGAGACTGTTATTGTATAAATACTACCTGTTGGCTGAATGCACTTCATTGTAACACAACTGGGGCCGTTCCTCCTGATTTGGGGACGCCCGGACACACCGGACACAGCTGCGAGAGCCAAAGCTACACTCACCACCTCACAGGGGATGGGAGCGCTCCGGGACATCGCCCCACTGCCGGGCACCAGCTGCCCAGCTCAATCTTTGGACTACAAAGAGACCCTCTCCTCAAAAATGGCTCCAGGATTATCTCCTTTTGGCTTACGGAAAGCACCGGTCTCTCGAGCAACCGAGGTCCTCACTGGAAACCTGCCTGGCGTGTCTGCTCCCGGTGGTGGGGAGAGGGGGCAGTGGAAGGGGCCCGAAGGCCGCGTGGCCTCAGCTGGGCTAGGATCCCTTGTTATAAACACTTCTTGCTCAGGATTGTACTCTTTGGGTTTCGTCTGGAACAGGAAGTGCTGAAAAAAACGTGGAACAGCATCCCAGAGAGAGAGGAAAATAAAAACAGGAGCGAGAGGCTTCGGGAGGGATCCCCATGGGCCTCCCCCAAACAGGCCCCGTCCCTCGGTGCGGGCAGGAGGGACTGGGAGCCAAATCCCACTGCAGAGGCAGGCAGTAGGTCTGCACCGTAGCCACCCTTTGAAGTGCCTGGTAGCTGCACTCGAGAACTGCTGCTCCAAGGTGTGTTTTCAGCACAGGAATAAACAGTGTGAAGCACGACTCCGCTCCCCAGAAACAGGACCCATGTAGTATGAACAAAAAATTAAGCACAGTTGTTCTTTAAGAGCCTTTTAAGTAATAATTCTTCCTGGCCAAAGCCAATACAAATCAGACATGACAATTTCTATATACAAAAAACATGTAACTTTCAACCTTTCTCCTCTTTTGTATTTAAAAACTTTTTTTTTTTTTTTTACAAACAAGGTATGAAACTCACTGTTCAAACAGAGCCATCTCTTTTTCAAACACTGAATGAATCATTCCAACATTCATTTTTTCTTTTGTGCAATTTTTAAAACATTACCTGTACTCCTCAATGTGAGTGCTTCAAAAAAAGTTTCTATTTTTAATAAGCTTCTCAAATTAGGTTTACATCAAAAAATATTCCCACAAGATATAGTGCTACAAGAAAAGATCCTATCAGTAAAGGTAACACATCTGAAGCGAGGTCGTCTATGTAAAAGAAATTGTACTCTGGAGTAGAGGTGTGCAACTCGTTTGGAATTTCCCAACTGACACAAACACCAAACTGTCCTTGGGACAGGGAAACAAGTGGACATGTAGGCTTGCGGAATTCACACGGATTGATTCATTTGGAAACCGACGCTTCTGTCTGCCTGTGGGTGCACATATGCAGATCTGCATCGACCAATTCTCATTTTTCCATTCATTCTGGGACTTCGGGGAGGGCCGGGGCAAGAGGAGAAATCAGGAAAGGAAATGGCTGGCTGCACTCCGGAGATGTGTTTACCTCTCTGCTCTCATATCAGCACTGGACAGAGAGCCCTGAGCGGAGTCTGCTGGTACTTGTGGTGATGGGGAGGGAAGAGAGGGAAACTGTCTGTCCGAGTGCACATCCCATTTTGCCTCATGGAGCCCATGGGCTGACCTCTCCACCAGTGTCCATCTGAGCATCAGCAGGGCAAGGCCCAGACGCTGTGCCGAAAGCCCCTCTTTGAAGTAACACTGTTAGTGTTCAAAATAAAGAGGATCCACCCTCCTCAATTTTGGTTGATTTCAGCAGTTGCAAGTCTGAAAGAGAATTTCACCATTTCCTTTTTAATATTGGCAACACACTTGAAGCGAAACAGATCTCCACAGAGTGAATTTTCATGATAACCAACAGCGACAGTTCACACTGAGCCTGCTGCTTTTGTATTGCGATCTATGTGATATCTACAAAATTAAGTCATGAGATGCAGGAAATCCAAACTCGTCTGTAATGTTGTACATCCCTACTCCAGAGCAGTAAAAGTGCTGCTTCTGGTCACATCAGTGTACCACACATATGCCAGCCCCATCCCTGAGTAAAAGGTGTGAAAAGTTTCTAAATGTTCCTTGATTGAGGGAAACAAGAGCAGTGATGTCACTTCCCCAACGCCAAGAAAATGACAAACAGCGACCCAAGAACGTGACAGCGGGACGAGGGACCCAAAGGGGTCAGAGGAATGTCCCCGTCCTGACGTCTGGTTCATTGGGGGAAAAAATCCCAACGTCGACGTACAAAACCGTGAAGTAGGTCAACAGCAATGCCAATTCGGGCTTCAACGGCAGGACTTGAGGTAAGTGACATCAAACTCAAATTCCCCGCGATGTGGCCCAGACAAACTGAAACAATGCCTAAGTTAAACACTATAAGGAACAGTCATTTTATATATAGAGATATATAGATAGATTAGATAGATAGATAGATAGATAGATAGATAGATAGATATTTTTAGAAATCCCTATAAAGAGGTTCTCGTTTTAGTTTCTTCGCCCTGACTAATTTCTCGGTGATTGTATGCATTTCATTGTAAACTAAAGAGGCCTGCTACAAAANGAGGCACGCATTTCCAACACACGGGGCCGTGGCAGGCCCGTGATTCACGCGCCATGCACACTGAACACAAAAGGGGTTGGGGTGCCCCGGCTGCAGGGACAGCCGGCCCTCCATGCGCCGCTTTCTGGGGGGGAGGGAGTTATTAACAGGAAAAGAAGGAAGGAAGGAACAATTCCAAGAGAACAGAAAGGGGAAACCAGAGGAGGGTATGAGATCTAGCTAACACCGCACGGGTGAGTCTACGTTGGCACGTAAAGTATTGCACATCCTACGAAAGCCAAAGCACGGAAAGGGACAGTTGTTTGGAAAGAACCAGTTATTTCAGAATTCCTCAGTCTGAAATACAAGCACAGAACTAATACATTCCTATTGCTCCGAACTGATTTTTTTTTTTAATTAGTTTTCTGTTTTACTTTTTTTAGTGTTAGTTGAATAGATCCAGTCAGTTCAATAGCCCCCGCTTCCTCATTAACCACAACCGTGAATGCGCGTGGTTCTCGTGGAGATTTTTTTCCGAGTACGTGTGAATGACAGAAATAGTGGTACGAATGCCAAGTCACATCTGCGATTCTTTCTATTCCTTTACCATCGAAGCTCGAAAACGAAACAGGAAACGAAACAAAACAATAAATTGCAAGTGCCCTGAGCAGAGTATATGGAAGATTAAGCAACTTCTCTGAGCAGAAATATTAACAAAGAAGCACTACCTAAGCTGCGTGACTGTGAGAAGAAACCCGCTCAGCTATTTGGTAGCCCGCCGAGAGGTTAATAAAATTCAAGAAAATTCAAGAAAAGATTCAAGCTATTTTAAACGTATTTCAACTTTTTGGTGCACCCCAGAATATGGTATAAAAACAATTCGTTCTGGTGTGAGCTAAATTTCAAGTAACACATAACAGAGTCAAAGCTGGGGTTTGGGGTTATCGTTTCTTTTCTTAAATAAAAGCACTGCATTTTTAGGGGAGAGGGAAAACGAGATTTTAAATAGGCTCGTTCGCTTTAGGTACTGCGTTTCTAACATCCAGAGCTTTGATTTCCTTTCCTCCCCATCAGTACGGCTCCTCAAAAACTACCTGAAGGCGGGAACTCACCAACCGAAAGCATGACGCGAACGCTCAACCGCGCGGGGCCTGAGCCGGAGCCCACCGAAACCAGCAGGGTCCTCCCTCCGTCGGCCCCGGGCACTGAGCACCTGGCGCGGGCCCTGCTGTGGAGCCGAGCAGCGCGCGTCCCCGCGGCTCCTTCTGTACCAAACTCCTGAATCTAGTCGTCCGAATGGGAAACGATGCAATGAAAAGAACAAAGAATCGTAAGAGGAAAATAACATTCGGTTTGTTTTGAAAACAAACAAACAAACAGCTTGCTTACGGGATAGAAATGTTTCTCGTGGAAAACTCTCAGCAAGTCTGAAGACAAATTCTCAGAGGTGTCCACGTAGGACGTGGTTCTGTGTGTGGCAGATATGGCGGAGACCAAAATGGACTGGGAAAGGAACGTAACCCTACGAAACGGCCTAGAGCCAGGCAGGTTAGTGAGTCATTGCTACATTTGTTTATGCTCTTTCAGACCCCCCCCCCACCCCACAACATTATTAGGTAAAANATAGATAGATAGATAGATAGATATTTTTAGAAATCCCTATAAAGAGGTTCTCGTTTTAGTTTCTTCGCCCTGACTAATTTCTCGGTGATTGTATGCATTTCATTGTAAACTAAAGAGGCCTGCTACAAAAAGAAGGAGAAGAAAAGAAAAAAGAGACCCAAATTAAAAGACAACCACCGCAGCCCGTGCCGCAGGCGCGGGGCCGGAGCCAGGGGCACCTCACAGCNTTTTTTTTAATTAGTTTTCTGTTTTACTTTTTTTAGTGTTAGTTGAATAGATCCAGTCAGTTCAATAGCCCCCGCTTCCTCATTAACCACAACCGTGAATGCGCGTGGTTCTCGTGGAGATTTTTTTCCGAGTACGTGTGAATGACAGAAATAGTGGTACGAATGCCAAGTCACATCTGCGATTCTTTCTATTCCTTTACCATCGAAGCTCGAAAACGAAACAGGAAACGAAACAAAACAATAAATTGCAAGTGCCCTGAGCAGAGTATATGGAAGATTAAGCAACTTCTCTGAGCAGAAATATTAACAAAGAAGCACTACCTAAGCTGCGTGACTGTGAGAAGAAACCCGCTCAGCTATTTGGTAGCCCGCCGAGAGGTTAATAAAATTCAAGAAAATTCAAGAAAAGATTCAAGCTATTTTAAACGTATTTCAACTTTTTGGTGCACCCCAGAATATGGTATAAAAACAATTCGTTCTGGTGTGAGCTAAATTTCAAGTAACACATAACAGAGTCAAAGCTGGGGTTTGGGGTTAACGTTTCTTTTCTTAAATAAAAGCACTGCATTTTTAGGGGAGAGGGAAAACGAGATTTTAAATAGGCTCGTTCGCTTTAGGTACTGCGTTTCTAACATCCAGAGCTTTGATTTCCTTTCCTCCCCATCAGTACGGCTCCTCAAAAACTACCTGAAGGCGGGAACTCACCAACCGAAAGCATGACGCGAACGCTCAACCGCGCGGGGCCTGAGCCGGAGCCCACCGAAACCAGCAGGGTCCTCCCTCCGTCGGCCCCGGGCACTGAGCACCTGGCGCGGGCCCTGCTGTGGAGCCGAGCAGCGCGCGTCCCCGCGGCTCCTTCTGTACCAAACTCCTGAATCTAGTCGTCCGAATGGGAAACGATGCAATGAAAAGAACAAAGAATCGTAAGAGGAAAATAACATTCGGTTTGTTTTGAAAACAAACAAACAAACAGCTTGCTTACGGGATAGAAATGTTTCTCGTGGAAAACTCTCAGCAAGTCTGAAGACAAATTCTCAGAGGTGTCCCCGTAGGACGTGGTTCTGTGTGTGGCAGATATGGCGGAGACCAAAATGGACTGGGAAAGGAACGTAACCCTACGAAACGGCCTAGAGCCAGGCAGGTTAGTGAGTCATTGCTACATTTNTATGGTATAAAAACAATTCGTTCTGGTGTGAGCTAAATTTCAAGTAACACATAACAGAGTCAAAGCTGGGGTTTGGGGTTAACGTTTCTTTTCTTAAATAAAAGCACTGCATTTTTAGGGGAGAGGGAAAACGAGATTTTAAATAGGCTCGTTCGCTTTAGGTACTGCGTTTCTAACATCCAGAGCTTTGATTTCCTTTCCTCCCCATCAGTACGGCTCCTCAAAAACTACCTGAAGGCGGGAACTCACCAACCGAAAGCATGACGCGAACGCTCAACCGCGCGGGGCCTGAGCCGGAGCCCACCGAAACCAGCAGGGTCCTCCCTCCGTCGGCCCCGGGCACTGAGCACCTGGCGCGGGCCCTGCTGTGGAGCCGAGCAGCGCGCGTCCCCGCGGCTCCTTCTGTACCAAACTCCTGAATCTAGTCGTCCGAATGGGAAACGATGCAATGAAAAGAACAAAGAATCGTAAGAGGAAAATAACATTCGGTTTGTTTTGAAAACAAACAAACAAACAGCTTGCTTACGGGATAGAAATGTTTCTCGTGGAAAACTCTCAGCAAGTCTGAAGACAAATTCTCAGAGGTGTCCACGTAGGACGTGGTTCTGTGTGTGGCAGATATGGCGGAGACCAAAATGGACTGGGAAAGGAACGTAACCCTACGAAACGGCCTAGAGCCAGGCAGGTTAGTGAGTCATTGCTACATTTGTTTATGCTCTTTCAGACCCCCCCCCACCCCACAACATTATTAGGTAAAAACTGCAGGAATACCACACAAATGATAAACTCAAGATGTGCAAATTGCAAGATTCTTTAAAGTCCATCTTTTTCAAAAACACTGGACAAAGATTTTTTTTTTTTCTTTTCCTTTTCCCCTCTCTTTTTTTTTTTTTTTATCTGTCAGCTCGCATACCCTTTAAACTTTTTCTAAAGCATTAANCAGACCCCCCCCCACCCCACAACATTATTAGGTAAAAACTGCAGGAATACCACACAAATGATAAACTCAAGATGTGCAAATTGCAAGATTCTTTAAAGTCCATCTTTTTCAAAAACACTGGACAAAGATTTTTTTTTTTCTCTTTCCTTTCTCCTCTCTCTTATTTGTTTATTATCTGTCAGCTCGCATACGCCTTTAACTCTTTCTCAAGCATTAAAGTTTAAAAAGTGCCTCCTATTAAGTAGTCCTTTGTGGACAATGACTGTCACATACTAGTTCAATAATTCACATTCATCCCTTTGAAACCACATGGAAACTTTCAGCGCCTTGCCTGTGAGAAAACTTTACAGAGTCGCGTGTAGTTACAGTGTTGAAGAGATTTGTTTGTTTGCTGCTGCTGCCTTCCGAGCAGATCAAAGTGAGATACAGTACGCACTGAGCGTTAGACCAGGATGCTCAGCCATAAAGTGTGAACAGCGTTTTAAGTGCTTAAAGACATTCTACGTTCCTCTTCAACATCGGGTTCCTGTGTCGCACTGAAACTTGAAAGAAGTGGCACCGGTTGTCCATAATCATGAACCAAAAACAGTACTATAGAGTTAAAGACCGAGATCTGCAACCTAACTGCAAACGACGTGTGCCTGTGATCTCAAAGGGGCAGTATGCATCTCCCTCGTGGAAGCAAATGTCCATGGCATAACCTGACCGTTAACACTGCACAGGAACAGGAGCAAGCATGAGCCGGGCACGTCACCCGGCCTCGGGCTCCCTGCACACCCACGCACACCCGCGCCCACTCGTGCACACCCACGCCACCAGGCAACCCCATGGGGAGAATGGTGCAGAACAGACACGCCCTGTGTGTGTGTGTGTGTGTGTGTGTGCATGGCCTCTGGCAACAAACTGCACGAGCACGCAGAAGGAAATGTTGGTGTGGCAGTTGCTTCGCGAATAAAAATCAGTGCAGTCAGACCCCATGGGGGAAATATACACGTACAGATACACACACACACACAAATATATATATATACACACAGATATATATATATATATATACATGCACGTACATGTGTACATATATATACTGTGGGTCTTGAGTAAGAGTTGGCTTATTGGTAATAAGGTCAGAAAGCGTCTGATCCTTTTTGGTAACATCTGTGGGCTGTGTCCTCTGCATTCACCTGGGGTGAGAAAACCTCCCCACGAGCCCCCACGGCTGTGGGGCTGCCTTGGACCGGGCACACACACACACACACACACACACACACACACACCATGCATGACACGCACACCACATGTGACATACACCTCTGCTACAGTTCCCTTCTCCTCACCTCCCCCCATAAAAATGGAACAGGAACCAAAACAAGGGAAAAAAAATAATAAAACAATGAAAAGAAACCAAAATCACAGCTGGACCCTGTTCTACACGAGGTGTTAGAAAACAGGAGCCATGACAACACATTCATTTCCACTAAGGGTGTGTGAAGCAGATACTGCCCCTTCTGTAGCTCTCAGGAAACCTAGTCACTGACAAACACTTGTGGAAAAACATATGCACCAGTCTCCTGCATAATACCAGCTGCAACTATAACAACAAGGTTATAACATAAACCTAAAATAAGATGATAACATGTAAATACTGGGTTATTTAGTCTACAGTACAGTAATCTGGATAAAAATGACAAGGGATAGCCTAATTTCCTTTCCCCAAACAACATTTACTTTCCTACATTGGATCGACCTTCAATGCAAATCTTAACCTCCTGAGGAATAAAAGAAGGCTTGGGAAGAGTCAAAGGTGGCTCCTCTTCTGATTTCTCTAGTTTCCGTGATTCGGGGGCTGACCACCTCCTCTTCCTCGTTGCCGGGGGCTTGCTGGGTTCTGTTTTGGTGAGCAAAGGTGCTGCAGGCAATCCTATTTTGTCCGGAAACTTCAGTTCACCATTCTCAGCTAACATCTGTGCGCTTCCCTGATTAATCCCATTTTCCTGCTCCGCATACCTGTGTCTACTTCCAGCTAGACTGTCATTCTTTGAATGCTTCAGCAAGATGCTAGCTGAGTCCACGGGCTGGCCCTTTTTAATAGAGCCATTCTTCAGGTTCTTGAGCGTAAGCGATATGCAGACATCCCCCACTGAGAGTTTGGAGCATGGCAAATCAAAGAGCTGGCTGGTTCTCTCGGGGCAGCAGGATGACCAGCCTTGTCCAAATACAAAAAAAGGGTATTCTACCAAGACCTCCACGCTGACCTGCAGAAAGAGAGGAGACAGCAGAGAGAGAGGGAGAGAGGAGAGAGCGTCAGACGGGCCCTTTGCCTTGGTGCACGTGTGCAGCAGCCAGCAGTTGTTGCTGGTGAAGGTCTAGCAGGGACTCTGGCACTGCCATTTGGCTTTTGTGAAATCTGCACATGGAGCACCAGACTTCAGGCTTGTCCTTGTCAAACGGGTGTTAACAGACTCTCTGAACTCAGCACTTAGCACAAAACCTCAACAGGAATTGATTTTTACCTCTACGCAGCTGCTCACAGAGAGCTAACTGGCAAAACAGCTTTGGCGGCTGACAAACTCTGCTCCCTGTCGTACCCTCGTGGTGCCTCATCCTCTTCACCATGCTTACCAATACTTTCCATGCAGAGGACAGTCCTGGAGCTGGAAGAGGCTCTATTCCCAGCTCCAATGCATGATTCTTTAAATGACCACGGGGATGTCACCTCTCCTTAGTGGCCTCTGCTCATGCAGCTGTGTACTTACCAACGTGAAATGGCCAAAAATGTTGATTTACATGGGAAGGCAATGGGTGTACACAGAGCTGTGTCTGTAGCAGCAGCGGGCACAAACCCACTTACCCTGAGCAGACCTGGGCCTGGGCCAGCTTGTGCCCTTCTCACACTGCTCTTCCAGCAGCCCACGTCTCTGATTATTTACCTATGAAAGTGTCTTTATTGATTTCACTGCTCAGCCCAACCCTGTCAGACCTCACTTTGCCTCACTTTAAAAACACGTATGGCTCTGGGACACACCTCATCACCCTACAGGCAGTTGAAGCATCCAGGAGAGCAGACCAGCAGCAGGTACCTGCTGCTCTGTGGTGGGCCCCAGGACTCACACGATACACCCGAATACCTGCTGAACTTTGCACTGTGCCTGTCTGTGGGCTCAGACAGTGGATGGAGACTCCTCTGACTCAAGGCCTGCAGGACGAAGCCCTCCCAGCACAGCTCCCTGAGGGCAGGAAATACTGACTAATGCTTTCAGAAAATCTGGCACACGTTTTTAGCGTGCTGTGTGTAGCTGCAACGAGATCTGCAGCTTTAAAAGGACAGCCTGTGCTTAAGCCAGCCACCCACTCGCCCCCAAGAGCTCCGCATCTTCTGGAGTTCTCAGGAGTGAGCAGTGTCCTGCTCTGACTTCTGAACACCCACCTGGCCGAGGCTGAAACACAGAACACCCACATGGCACAACCCGTGCTCATCTCATGTCTGAGGCACTCGGCGTGCACAGAGCACAGTGACTGTCTGCAGAGCCCTCCTCTCTAGGAGGATGGGTTTGTTTGAAGGGAACGTCACAGCTGGCTTGCAAAACCATCATTTCACTTCACTGAAAGGGAATAGTGATGTCCAAGTACAGCTTTATACTGTTACAGATGCATTCCAACATGAAGGAACGAAGTGGTTAGAGACACATATCAGCTACGCGGTGTTCAAACACCTGTTTGCAATATCACAAGTGTGAATCTCAGGATGGAGTTGCGTGGACTGGCTGCCAGTAGATGCTCAGCGACCACCACAAAGGCTCCTTCTGGAAGTACCTCAGCTTCTGACACAGACATTCACCCCTGACAGTCCATGTTCTGTCCTGCTAATGCATCCCGAGGGCTACACAGGGTTCCAGGCAGCTCCCTGTGTACCCCACCCAATGGATCACCATTTCCCCATGACAGGAGGGATGGATGTGCGATGTCCCGTAGCACAAAGCTGCCAGATCACAAAAGCCAAAGATTCCCTGTGGCTTTTGACTGGTTAAACCCACACCATGGCCTTGCAGACAACTGCAGTTCATGAGACAGAAAAAAAAAAAAAACCTTTAAAAAATCTATAAATAAACGCTACAAACTTATATAATCAGGCCAATCAAGTACACTTCATCTATTCTCTCGATGCTCCACCTGTCCAGTGCAGGATTTGAAGAAACATCTGCCCCAAGTTTGAGTCCTATTCCAAAGACACGCATCCAGTAAGTGATGTGACTAGGAGAAGTGGGGAACATGCACTACAATCTCTTCCAGATTTAAACAGAATCCACTGTCCACACCGAGCTGTAGGTTTTCCCAATGAACACAGATTTCTCATTTACATTGCTATAGTCTGCCTCTTCCTCTTTTCCCTCTTTCTTGCTATATATATTTTTTCCTTTTTTCCTTTTCATATTTTCCCCACCCCATCAAAAGCAGTGTGTACCTCTGGGTATCATCCGTGTTTGTGTGCGTTATCCTCAATAACACACTCTTGATGTGAACATGTTTTCATAGCTTGCAGTGCTCCTGTTGTACGTGGCATATAAAACACATGCCTGAACTGTCAATCACAGAAACAAACTGCCACACTGGTGGTGGTGACGGTGATCAACACTAAATAACAAAGATGGTGACCAATGCCAGAGTCTCTGTGACCCAGTCACCATGTTCAAGGACATATACTGATCTGGAATGGATTCCCTCACTCACTACTAAGCACTGATCTAGCTTGCTGTGCTTGGATTCACCTCAACTGGGGTCTTAATATCACCATTCTCTACAAGCGATAGTAGTCAAAGACCTTTCAACTGTGAAAGTTCAGAAGAAACACCCCCATCACCCTCTCCTGACACGAGGGAAGTTAATTCTAAGAGGTTCCTCCCCAAATATCCTGACATCATTATTGTAAGGGACAAAGACAATTACACTCAGTGAACATCGCCACTTTCCTACGCCCCTTTATCACATGATGTCTCAGCCACGCTCCACCTGTCCAATGCAGGATTTGCAGAAGGAAGGCAATTCACACTACTCGGGAAGTGCAGGCTGGAGTTGGAACACCTCTGACACATGCCGGTGCACAGGGAATGACATTCCCACCCTTTAGATACAGTGTCTTCACAGAGGAATGTGGAAACCTGCGTTGTGGGGCCTGCTGCAGCAACCAAAGCGACAAGCACTGAAGCAAAAAGCGCCTAGCAGAAGTCAGGACTTGATGCCCCTGTGTCCAGGAACACAACACAGAGATGACACAGGGGAAGGGTAGGAGAGACCTCCACCTGCTGCAGTGTACAGACAGCATCTCAGTTTCTGTGCCTGTGTCTGTGCCAAAGGTAAAGGAGAGAGATGAGCAGAAGAAAAAGTGAGTGGCTTGTGGATGCGGAGATACATATGGGAAACTGGATGCTGGTCTGAAAAACACGTGTACAAAACTGGCAGGGCTGCTAACTAGAGGTGGGCTTCTCCATCCCTTACGTCTATTATTGTTCTTGAAAGAGAAGCTAAGTTATGACCTGTACGCTCATCTTTTCTTTTAAAGTGGTACTTTAGAAACGATTAGGAGCTGAAGCTCAGGGATGAAAGTGAGCATTTCAGAGAACAACTTCTGCATCTCCTGCAGGCTGTAACCTTAACACAAATGGACATGAATGGCTGCCTTCCACTTGCTCCTGGCAGCAAAAGGAAGGACGGGTAATGAGGATGTACATGTCACTGTGACAGTAATACGTGGAATTACAAAGAAATGCAGATCCATAGGGCTTTTTTAGGCAATGCGAATCCAAGGGGAATAACAGCTGGACTTCGGGTTCTCATCCATTTGGTATTTGTTTCGCTTCTTACTCAAGCACAGCAGGAATGCTGTCAAGTGGAAACATCACATTTCTCAGGGCTAAGGACAGCTGTTTCACTGAAGAGGCACATGGCTTTAGGTGGGTTCATTCCCTTCTGGTTTCCCACAACTGGCAGAGGATGGGATTAGCAAGGTGCCCGGCGGAGGGGGAGGTGGGAGGATGGCCTCCTTCTGCCCTAGCCCCGTGCTAGGGAGGAGCAGCGGTGATGTGGTACAATAGCAACTGCATGCTGCCTCCCTGTGTGCGTGAGAGTTGTATATGCTCAGCTAAAAATAACCTCCGACCACTGTCCCTTAGTTGGGGTGGAAATTAGCTCATGTTTGCTTCGAGTCTGAAAAGATGAGTTCATCAGTATTCTGATGGCTTCCCAGAGATCACTGGGAGGAGGATTTAAGTGAACGGAAGCTAACGGTAACAACGCTATTTCTGTGCGGCACTTGGTCATTACAACTCACGCTCCCCTGATGACACCATTCTAAAAGCTCCCTCATTCCAGAAGTATATCTGCAAGAGAAACTGACTTTAATAAAGTATGCTGGGAAGCAGAACTACGCATGCATCGCATTCTCACTGCACTCTGGAATCAGCATGGATCTGAGTGCAGCAGCGCTGCAGAGCTGCTGCCCTGAACAGCCGGACTGATTTTCTGACGAGTAATGAGTCCCACATGCCTGCTAATAGGGCTAAATGCTGTCCTGCAGCCACGCTGGGCTGAGGGCAAGGTCACGCACACGTAGAAACACTTCCCTCTCTCCAGCCAGGCACGAGAAAACTGGCATGGCTGTCCCTGTGCATGGAGACACAGCTGATCCGGGAGGAGACCCAAGCCCTGGAATCCACAGGAAACCTAAATTAAACCCTCACGCTAATCATATCTCTGCGTGACTCTCCCTCGCTTTGGTTCTGGAAACATCCCCCGTGGGAAACACAGCTGGGGAGTATTTCAGCTGCAATGATGTCAGCCTGCTTCTGATAGGCTTCTGGATAAGGTGACACTTTGCTGGATGAGTCTGGCGCGCGCGTCTGTGCAGCCTTGAACCTGGCACACGTTCTGCCAGAGGATGGCAGTCTGCCCTCTGCAAAGGGCCATGCCTTGCCAGCACATCCACCAGCCCGACACACACATACATGGCTACCTGCTCATCTGCACCAGGCTCTGCTGCACACAGCCAGGTGACAAGCACCGGGGCAAATCACAGGAACTGGTTGTGACCCAAGGACAGGCCCCTGGTCATGGGGCCTATGGCTCAGAGGTGAAAAAACATCATATCTTTATCCTGAAGGCACCCAAGGCACTAAGCTGATCTTTCTATCAGGCAGGTGGGTGATGCACACACAGCTACAGACAAAACACGTGGGGAATCTGCACAACTGGCATGAGAAAGCAGCTGTCTCACATGCAATGACTCCCCTACCTGTGTAGTTTGGGAAGGCTGGGACATGGACTAGGAGTTGGACTTGATGATCCTTGTGGGTCCTTTCCAACTCAGGCTGATCTGTGATTCTATGACTGTAAAAGTTCTGTGCGTGTGCTCTACTCCTCAGTGCCATATCTCTTTGTTTTTCCTTCTCCAGACCGTAAGCCTCAGGTGCTTTCCCACATCTGCCCCCTTCCAGTTCCCCTCTCCCTCTCTTCTGGGCATCCATCACTGAGAATGCAGCATCAGGGCGCTGCCTTTTGTAGTACTACTGTTTCAAACCAAACCCAAAACATTTGAAACAAAGTTATTTTAAATGAGTACCTCTAGGGGTAACATTATCTCTCACATCTTATCTGCTCCAGCCTCAATGCAGCAGAACCTAAATTGTTCAGAAAACTAACAGTGTTAAATACCGCTTCATGATCAGTTACCACCTTAACACATGAGTTACTTTGGAAAGTTACAGGCTTTTGACTATCCAGGACACCAGCACAGCCTGCCCAGCCACCTCAATGGTTTCCCTTTCCAAATTTCCCTCGAGCACACAGTTTACGTGAACTGTGCAGTGTTTAAACCACACTGAAGCCTCGCTAAAACTCCACAGTGCTTCGGCAACTTACGTGTGGGAGTGGATGCATTCCCAGACAGCTCCAAGCTGTCTCCCAGCCATGGAAATTCACAGCCTTGTGCCCTACCTATTGCTCAAGGCTTAGGATTTGAATCTAGCCCGAGCTTTCTGGAGTGGATGGTCAAATTCACCTCTGAGAATGCAAAACACAGCTTATCATACGGCTGAAATTATTTGGTACTTTAATAAAACACCACAAAGACCGTGTAATTTCTCTTATGGGCTCCCCAGCTATAAAATACAACAAGATTTATACCAAAATCCTAACCAGGCAATGAAGACCTTTGGGTAGGCCCACAGGTTGCAGCGGATCCACCTGTCTGCCTTGGCTCTGACAGGGACACACTGTGTGACCTTACTTCAGCAAATCTCTTTGCTGCCCGGTGTCTCAGTTTGCCCCTGCCTCAGGCTGATTCTGTGTGATGTCAGGCAAAGTTTTTTTTTCCTCACTGTGTGTTTCAGCAGTGCTGGATGCAAACAGACTGCGGCCTCGGGTGGTACAGCCTTGATTGCTATAATATGGCTGAGATTTCCTGTGCTGATCATACCCAGTGAGCGTGTAAATGCTTCCCTTGGACTGATGAGGGCACTAAGCATAATTCCACAGCATTTCAACCTGGGTGTAAGATAAGAGGGCAGCCCAGTCCCCCAGAAAGCCATAGATAACCCATTTTATATCCAGGAGGCTACAGCTGTCGTCACTGTGACCTTGATGGCTTCACCAGCACTGTGAGACGGGTGGTTTTGGGGCCAGAGTAGTCTCACAAAGGGGTGTGAAGCATGAAAACCTACTCCCAGGCAGATTTGATGCAGCTGGGACACACTGAAGTATCCTCACTACGCCCCCAACTCCCCGCCCCGTGTCGCTGTTACCTGTGCTCGATGCTCTCCGACCGCAAACTGTATCACAGCAATGCCTGGGTTATGGCTGTCTTCGATCCTCTCCACAGTGCTGGAGTCTATTTTCAGGTCATTGCTAATTTCCGCGCTCTGTATGAAGTCTTCTGTTTTTAAGTCCTCTACTTTCTTCAGCTCCCCGTTTGCCAGCTGGATGATCGACCCCTTCATGAAGTAAGGGGGCAGTGTGGGGGGGGCCGCGGCGGGGGACGCGATGGACTGCACCACGGGGAGGTGGATCTGCGCCTGCACCATGGTGGCCTGGTAGGCGGGCTGGGTGGTGTGGGGTTCGGCGCTGAAAGCCTCGCTCTTGGGGACAGCGGTGGTGACAAACGTGTGAGGCACTGCTGCGAACTGGGGAGACGAGGTGACAATGGCCGGCGCAACACCCGACGGCTCGACGTCGGCACTGCCGACCGGTATGAGCAGGGGCTGCGTGCCGGGGATCACCAGGTGCTGGGGTAGCCCCCCGGGGTAGCCCAGCGCTTGCTGCTGGCTGCTCAGGTAGCCGATCACTGGCGGCTGGGTCCCGGCATAGAAGGCCGTGGCCGGCAGCCCCACGGGGAGCTGCTCGGAGGCGCTATGGGTTGTCTGGATGACAGTGTGGGGGGACAGTGTGGCCACAGCCTTCACCCCCTCATGTCCCAGGGCCTGCTGCGGGGACAAAGCATAGGAGCGGTGAGTTGGCTTTCCTAGGTGCAAGCTTCCCTTGTCGTTGAGGGCTGAGGGAGAGGTCTCTCTGTTGGTGGCCTGCTGCACCTCCAAGTCCGCGGTTGGTGTGCTGCTGTTGGGGACCACCATGACGGAGGCTCGGACTCCTGAGGACTCCCGGGTGCCATACTCGGTGGGGCCCGAGTGCACCACCACGTGCCTGGTCTCGTAATGGTGGGGAGCTGGTTTATTGCCTGCTTTGACCAGACCCATGTCAGCAGAGGGCGAAATGCCGTACCTCCGGCTCTTCTCTATCTCGCCATTCAGCACCTCCTTGGCCTGCATGGCCTGTAGCCGGCCGCTCTCGGGCTTCTTGGGAGCGTCCCTTGCAACAAAGTGCGAGGTGTCGCTGTACTGCACCACCACCTGGGAAGAAGGGCCAAGGGTGAGCGTGTGGGGGATCACCGTCTGGTGGGGGTGCAGGGGGACCGGGATGGTTGGAGGAGAGACGTTTCTGACCGCGCTCTGGGGAGAGCTGGAGATGTGGACGTACTGGTTCTGCTGGGCAGGCGGAGGAGACCCCGCAGCGATCAGCCCGGGTGTCCTAACCAGGTGCGGCTCGACTTTGTGCCCCTGCTGGCTTAAGCCGCTCATGCTGGCCAGCAACGTGGAATAAGCCTCCAGCTGGGAGCGCTGGGATGGAGTGGTCGCAACAGCTGTGGCCGCCGCCATGGCGCCGGTTGCCGAATTGGCGGTCGGGGAGATCAGCTGCGAGGGGATGAACCCAGCATATGGTCCACTGTACTGGGGCCCGACAAACTGGAACGTGTGCTGCAGGTGTGTGTACTGCACAGGGGAGACGGGGGTCCCAGACTGGGAGAGTGCGGGCGAGTACACGGTGGGGAGCGTGGTGGGGGCCGGCACCGACCTGGGCGCGCTCGGTGGGGAATAGTCCAGCCCCGCCGGCGGTGGCTTGTGCAGGCCCTGCTGCAAGCCCACCTCCGCCGACGTCCCCCCGGGCCTGTGCCTGCCCCCCAGGCTGCTCTGGCTGCCAGGGAGCCATGCTAGGTTGTCTGTGCGGTGGTTGTCATTCGGCAGGACCGGCTTCACGTCCGAAGGCAGGCTGGTGGCAGGGATCTCTCGCTTCTTGGGCGGCAGGCATTCATTGCTCCGCTCTTGGTTGGATTTCATCTTTCGCCGTCCCCCCTCCACTGTGCTTGCTTCACTGTCTGGTTGGCTCTGATTTCAGTCTGATAAATGGAAAGTCACATTTGATTTCTGCAAGGGATCCAGTGACTTCATGAGGAATCATCTCCCCGTGAGCACGATCCTCCAGCGGCTCCTCTGGATTCTGCAACGAGAGGGTGAGTGAGGGAGGGCGAAATCACACTGTCAGCACTGGGGAATGGGGACAAAAAACCTAACAGCTCAAGCCAGCACCCGAGAAAGAGAGAAAAAAGGTGGGAAGCCAACCCAGATGGGCATTGCTGCTCTCATCTCAAGGAGCAGTGGGCAGCTGCACTGTAAACAGCAGCTAAAATTCTGGGCACATCTGCTAGCACATTGTGAAAACGATTAAAACTTCAGGCAGGTCAGAAACTTTCTGACCAAAACGTGTCAGATTTATCTCCCATTGTCTCACAGGCTCACTTCCTTCCCACTGCACCTCTGAAGTTCACCCCTCCATTCTGTCCTTCCCCTGCAACAACAGCGTTGCCTTCACACCGCTGTGTCCTAAAATGCCTGGGAACCTGATGTGACCTCCTCCTGCACAGTATTTGCATAGCAACTGGTAGCTATACGTGGAGTGGAGGGAAGGTGAGTTACTGCCAAGCCCTCAAACACTGCATCGCTGCTGGAGCAGGGAGGCAGTGGGCAGAACAAGGGTGCTCTAGTGAGGGTCAGGTAAAGCTGAGCAAAATCCATCCCTGGAGGTGTTTGAGGTCGGGTTGGATGGGGCCCCGGGCAGCCTAATTTGGTGGGTGGCAGCCCCGCCCACAGCAGGGGTTTGGAACTAAATGGTGTTTAAAAGTCCCCTCCAACCCAAGCCATTCTGTGAATCCATGACTCTATAAACTTGGCCTCAGAGATGCCTCATTAGGAACACCAGGGGAAGCACATCTAGGTCTTCCTGATCCCAACTGAGAGCCGCAGCTGTGGTAAAAGCTCAGGCTATTGTAGAGGGCTGGAGCAAAACCACCTCTCTGCTCTGCATCGCAAGTCTTGGTGGCTTCACTCATCTGAAGTCAACAAGAGTAAAGTCATGTCCTTACTCATCTTCTAAGGAAAGCATCCTAATCGAATCACATTACACTTTGAAAGAAAACCCGACAGCCCTCCCCTACCTGCCTGACAGCAGCAACAAACTTGAGGGAAAGGTTCCCAGTCACTGTCCAGCCCCTGCTTTCTAGATGTGTTTCTGGCTGCCCTGAACGAGTTGCGAGCATGGGCGCTTACACACGACAGGCATTCTTGCAAGAAAAGTGTACATGACATGAGAAAGAAAGGGAAAAAGAATTTAGAGTGGAGGGGAAAAAAGACAGAAATAGGATACAGGCCACTTTAAAGTGAATGCTGAGCAGCAGAAATGATAGCTATCTGATGGCAAATAATATTCCTTTGGGGGATTTCCCTTCCTATTGCCTCACTTCTAATGAACAATAAAGCTGATGTTTCTACAGCAGGGCTTTGAAGACATACCAGGCTAAGATGAAACCTATCTTTAAGAGCATTCTTTACAACCGTGGTTCTCCAACCTGCCATAATTCATCAGTAGCCCAAAGCACCCAATTGGTTTGATGCAATTTGTCTTAAGTTAATTATTCTGTATTTTAAAAACAGAGCCAACATCAATAGCCACACAGACCCTGAAAAAGCAGTCCATGGTTTTGCCTTTGTGTTTAAACAGATGGAGGACAGAAGGAAGTTTACCTGAGCTCAGGGCGGCCTCCCGAGAGCAAGAGACAGCGGTGCCCAGAGCATGGCTGCTCAGCTCTGGCCTGCCTTGACCTGCCAGGCATGGGCAGCTGGGAGAGGGCCCCACCACCAGCACGGGCCTTCCCCCCCTTCTCACAGTTGCTCGCTGTGTCTTGGCAACAGCTAAAATTATTAACTTACACATGACTTACGGATTTTTATTTTTATGTCCGCCTAAAAATAAAATCGCCGAGCTCACATTTGCGCAGTCATCCTTAGTTAAGTTTAGCTCACTGTAGCCTCCTGCCCGGGGCGGTCGGGCTGGCAGATCAGACAGCGGCTCGCAGCTGGGAGACTGAAAGGGAGGCTGTGTGCAGGGCTGAGCACGGCCAGCCCCTCTGGTGGCAGTGGAGCATCCAGCCAGCCCCACATCAGTTGTTCCAACAGGTGGAGGCAGGCGGATTCAGCTTCCCCACGTCAGAACTGCTTGTACAGAGCTGCGTGACACTTGGTGAAGCTTCACTTGTTGGGAGCTGAACCAAAGGTTTTTTTAATACTCAATAGGATGGAACCGCTGAGTTCTGGGTAGTCCCCAAAGCCAATGTGAACGTTCTTCAAGAATACCATGAGCTAATTCTTTCAATTTTTCTTTTGTGAGCCTTTCATATGGTTCTTTTCATCCTCACAGGTAACAAAAGGGCTACCCCACAGAGCACAGGAGGAATGAGCAAGCCTAATGGAGGCAGCAGAGGAGGCAGCTGTGAAGGCTGCCACACTTTTCCAAGCCCCGCTACTTCATGCTTCCACTTTGAACTCCAACAGACAGAGGATGCAGAAATGCAAATGTGCAGCAGAAAGCAGCCTATCTCTGCTCCAAGACTTAAAAGTGAAGTGGTAAGTTTTCAGCATAATTCCAGTTCCAGCAGCAGTAGCAGCAGCAGCAAAGTTAACGCAGGCCTGGCTGTGCTAGGGAAGCAAGACAAAAGTGCCTCCACAGCAGGAGATACAGGGCATGGTGAAACACCTCCTCGCTGGCTGCCCCAGAAAGATGAACACTGCCTTTGGAGGTGTGGCACACAGTTTATTATTTGTGTGCTTTTTTGGGGATCCAAGTCATTTTTATGACTCAGGAGATTTCCCTTCTCTCTAATTTCAGAGCTGTCGATCATGACTTGCAAGATATGCAAAACGGCAGCAAGCACCAGGAGATTTTTTGCTCCCGCTCTGTGTATGTGCCACACGAGCGTGCGCATGCGTGCACGTGCAAATTATGGCTTGGAAGGTAAAGAGGACAAAGAGATCAGGGACAGCAGCTGGACTTCGGTATCTCTGGCAGCTTGTACACAGGGAACATTGCTAAAGTGTCTGGTCAGCCCCAGTCCGCTGGCAGCCTGCCTGCACGAATTCCTGGAAAGGCTTAAGGCAGAAAAATAATCACACGGAGGAGTCACCATCTGGGTTTACTCTGGTCCCAGAGGCATTGCTCGCTGGAGCTCAGGATGTGCATTCCTCATGCACAGCTCTAGCGTGCCTCTGCAAGGCACTAAACCTCGCTATGCCTCCCAGAACAGCATTTTTCTATTTATTTCATCCGACGAATCTAAAACTCACGAGATGCTGAGTTACAGCCTGAGGGCCCGGCCGCCTTTATTTATCACCTTTGGTCAACACAGCACTGGGTCTCCCCTCTGTCAGGGTGCACCGTCCTGACTGGCAAGGCTCCAGCAATGAAATGGCCACAGTGTACACCCATCCCCTGAATGACACCCTGCACACAGCTCTGTGCCTGCTGCGTTCCTGCAGGGGATGGCAGTGCAGGCTCACGCTCCTGCCCCATGCTGCCTGCCCACCTCACTCCCACATGATGAGTGGGCAGTGCCAGCATCACCGGCTGTCAGAGGAATGGGAGGGCACTCCATCCTCCCTCCTCTGCACTCCGAGGAGCTGGGCACCTGCAGGACTCACAGAGGCTACAAGGCAGGGGCTGCAGAGCACTCTGCAGCTGCATGCACCCTGCATTCTGCCAGCTGCATATTCTTGGCTGTAGCTGCTTCAGGATTGCATTAGCCCTGCCATGCGCAGCTCACTCAACGACAGCTATATGAGTCCCTTGTCTGAACCCACTGATTTCATGGCTCTCTGGCAGATTTCCCAGGGGGGTCAACTGAAGAGAACCATTAATAAGGAACATGAAAACCTCTAATAAAATTTGAAATTCCCCTCCCTGAACTAAAGGATTCCTGATCAACACTGCATCTGCAAGACAGATTGTCCGCTGCAGTGCCCCTCTTATTGTACTTCTGGGAATCCACCCCAGCAAATTGCTACAGGTTTCTGCAGAGCGAGCAGCTATTTTCTGCATCCTCCTTCTCCTCAGCTGGATCAGAGAACCTCTGGACAATTCTAAGAGTGACTGACGGTGACCTCCATGAGCTGATCACTGGGTGCCACCACCTGGCTCTGTGACAGCTTCTGTGCACACGCAGCACAATGCAGCAGGTGACCTGAGCTGCCCTAGCCACCGACTGCAGCATCCCTTCCCTCGTGTTTCTTCTGAAGAAGTTCCTATCAGAGGCAAGCCCTCATCCTCCACAGCATGTGCTGCAGATGCCAGCACCCTGGCGTTCAGCATGAGGTACTGGGCAGGCAGGAGCTGGAGGCAAGGCTGTGTTTGCTCCCTGAGCCATGATCCAGCCCACAGCAGGGCAGCTGTTGGAGAGCACAGAAATCCCCTGCCTTGTGGAGCCCGCACTGTGAGTCAGGGCCCCTTCATGCCCCTGAAATGCGTGGTGCTGGCTCAGAAAGAGAAGATCTCTTAACGTGATAAAGGTGGAGGGATTTTTGCCCTTTTCAGGATGGTTTTAGCTTGCCCTTCAGCTGGGAGAGGCCTTTCAGTCTCGAGGTCTCTAGCTTCTCACTGCAACCCACAAGACCAGAAACATACTATTTTAGTTAAAAGTGGAATTTCCCACTTAATTATCTGACACCAGGAACTGGAGTTTTGCAAGGCAGTGTCAGGTATCTCAGGGCTAGTGACAAAACTGCAAGAGCTGACAAAGCTGATTACAGTGCAGTTTCTTTGAAGGTGAAGCACCAGACTCCAGAGCACTCTGCTATTGGGGAGGGAGGAAGAGAACGATGTAACATCTGCAGGAGGTCAGAGACATGCACGCAAGCATGTACAACTTCACGCCCGGCCCTCTTGGAGCTGCACAGAGGAAGATTTGAGTTTGTACTTGGGCTGCTTATGTCCTGGGTTTCAATTCAGGCAGAACACGAACCATGGTCTGACAAGACATGGGCTCATGCTCCACCAACACAGCCCTTCACCAGCGTGCCACTTTTAAGCCTTTGCAGACCATTGGAGGTCTGTAAAAGCCCCCCCGGACAGATGCAAGATGTAACCTTTATTTTCCTGCCCAGCACTGACTGCTACCAGCTGCAGGATGTCAGATCTGAAGGACTGGCTCGGCTGATATTGCACAAGAAAATCCTTAACTCTTACACCAATCCCCCGGAGGCATTTCTGCAGCTTAAATGAGTGAAAAGAGCTCATTTATAAACAAGCATAATACAGAAATTACTTTGTTGATGTTTTTCCTTTATCTAAAATGTCCCAGCTACAATGGGAGCTGCCTACACAATTTTCCATTGAAAATTTCACGAGTGACTATAAGCGTAGCAACACCCACTCGCCACTCGTTTTAACTTGTGACAGAAACTGTCATGCCTGCATGAACACATTTGCACTGCAAATATGTCATGCGGGTCTCGTTCCGTGTGTCTCAAAGCCCTCCCTTACAAGCTCTCTTTCCCACCCGTGGCTGAACGACTTTAGAAAAGGTTTGACTTCGTGTCCAGGAGAGATGAGTGTGATCCCCACAAAAAAATGATGGCTCCTGGGGGTGTTCCACCCATGTGAAGCTGCAGTCAGGAGCTTCAGCAGGGAGCAGCTGGCTGAGCTGCCATTCTATAGATAAGCACATGGGCTGCTGGGGAGGAACAGGCTGCCATGCCAGGCTGATAAGGGGATCCTGTGAGAGCAGGGCTCTGGAGGCAGGCTGGGAAAGCCAGCTGCACATTCGTGTCCTGTGCTGGGAGCCCTTCCTGCAGACTGCTCTGCTGCTCAATTCCACATGCTAGTCTATTAGCTGCAATTAGTCCAGTGGTGAGGTGTTAGAGATGAATTCACATTAAATTTCCCTTGAAATGGATTTCTCTCCTTTCAGGCTCCATTCAGCAAAGCTGTAACTGTCAGCAATTCTACCCGAGCTCTCGCTCATGGTCCAAGCCAACACTTGGTGCCTTGCCGAATCAGCATCACCGACCATTATGTCTGTCAAAACCAAACTGCCAGAAGCCCACCCCCAGCCTCAGATACACAGCTGTGCCTGCCCTTTGCTACAGAAAATGCAAGTGACCCCAACATCCCCCTCTTCCCTCTCTTTCTTTCTTTCTTCCTTTCTTTCTTTCTTCCTTTCTTTCTTTCTTTCTTCCTTCCTTTCTTCCTTCCTTTCTTCCTTTCTTTTTCTTTCTTTCTTTCTTTCTTTCTTTCTTTCTTTCTTTCTTTCTTTCTTTCTTTCTT